>JAJPUD010012278.1:17391-50134 GCA_023553655.1 Myrmecobius fasciatus
TCCTTCCTTCCTTCCTTCCTTCCTTCCTTCCTTCCTTCCTTCCTTCCCTCCCTCCCTCCCTCCCTCCCCCCCCTTAGAAAATATTTTGTGGCTTTTAACTTTTCTATGGTAAGAATAGGATTGTAGAGGGACTTATCGATGTTGGTTCAGTTATCGATGGCCCTCTTTGATAAGACTAGCATTTACTTCATGCTTTCAAGTAGCAAAGGGTTTTCCTTTGTTAATCTCATTTCATTTGAGGCTAGTAAGTGCTATTATCATTCCCATTTTATGGATGAAGAAACTGGGGCAGAGAAAAGCTATGTGACTTGCTCAACAGCAGAGAACTAAGTATCAGAAGCAGGATTTTAGCTGACTGCTAGGCTGGCATTCTATCCAGTGCCACCAACGCTCTGCCAGGGCTGCCACAGGTGAGAAGGTGCTTGGTCAGTGGAGGTGGTCATGAGAACCCCAGGTGCCTGGCTGTCCTCATGCCGCCTCCTTCTCTTCCCTTTCTAGCCTAACCCACTTCTACCACCACCACCTAAACAAAATAGATTAACCAGTCAGGGAGGGAACCCAAGGCTCCCATCTCCCCTGCCTTTTCTCCCTCCCAGGGAGGTGCTCTGTGAGCCCATTAAGTTTGGGTTCCTAGGAGCCATACAAATAGAAGGTAAACAAACATCTCCATCTCCAAGTTAATGGGCCAGGCTGGAAGCTTCCAAACTCCAGAAACTCAGGGACTTGCCATTGGCCACTAGAGAGATTCTGGATTTGCTCCTGGTTTCTCAAGGGAATTGATGAAATACAGATTTGTGTTAGGAAAGCACTTGTGCTTGATCCATTTTTTTCTCTTTGCAATACTTTTGTAGATATAGCCACTATATAAATGGAGAATGGGGGCAATTAAGGCCTTTTTAAAAATCTCAAATACCCAGGTTATTGAAAGGAAAATATCCGTATTTGGGGCTCCACCCCTTCCATAGTTAGTTAATTACTCCAGTTCATCTTATATGTGTTTTTTGGTTTTTTGCTGAGGCATTTGGGGTTAAGTGACTTGCTCAGGGTCACACAGGTAGGAAGTGTTAAGTGTCTGAGGCCAGATTTGGACTCAGGTCCTCCTGACTTCAGGGCTAGCACTCTATCCACTGCCTGAATTTTAAATGTGTTTTGACACAACCAACACAACCTTTAGTTAGGAGAGTGTATCTGTCTATAGTACCAGCCTAGTTCAACGCACATATTCCCTCTCTGTCTCTCTCGTCTCTATTCCTCCCAGTGTCTCTCTGTCACACACACATACACTGAGCTTGTGAGCATCTGGGACCCAGGCCAAACCCTATACTTTGAGTTTCCCTGAAGGTTTCCTGGGCCTCCTGCTCTACAATCCCCTCCAGTGTTGCCTTCCTTACCCTCTGGTCCCTGGGGATAGTAGCTGTCTTTGCATGACAAATAACAATTCTTGAGGGTTATTGGGAGGAGAAGAGCTAGCTATAGGGGGTACATGGAGACAAGGCTCTCTCCTTCCTATTTATTTATTTATAAGGTGATTTTTAGAGGCCAGTTTTGTGAGGCCTCATGGTGTTCATGTTGAGCATGTCAGCACCTTATTGCTGTGGAGCCCCCTGAGTCTGGATTCTAGCCTTTGCTTTTAGGGGGGTCCCTTGCAGCACTATCTGTGCTTCTGCGATTCCGACGGAAGGGCCTGTTCTCTGGTCTGTCTCTATGTACTGCATGCCACTATGCCCAGTATTTAATGTGTCTGTCACCAGTGCCCGGTCTTTGGATCCTTTGCTCACCACTTTTTATAGGTTTTGTTTCCTGAAAACATTTTCTAAAGCTTCCAGGCGGGGTGCCTATGAATTTCTACAGCCAGAATCATTTTTCACATTTAAAAAGTGTATTTTTGTGCATTTTTGTCTGAGTGTCACATCTGGCTGGGGGTCTTGCAGTCAGCACTTGGTCTCCTAAATACCCCAGGAGCTGTGGGCTGTGGACAAGGAAGGCGCTTAACCTGCCCCAGCCCCAGGCTTCTCTCCAAGTGAGTGCAGCTCTGCAGTGGTGGAGGTGTAGTTTCTACCTTGAAAATTTCCCATACAGATATCTAAGCAAAAAGTAAAGGCATCACAACGGTTTTTCAGCCATTCCGTATAAGTTCTCATTAAGGTTTATTTATCTTTTCCTCTCCTATCCTTTGTTTTTTATGTACTCCTTGCTTTTACTTGCTTTTCCCCCCCATTTTTTATAAAAGCCTTTCCTGATTTGTGTTCCTTGATTTTAATTGCATCACTATTCCTTTACCAGAATGTGTCACAATTTCACTACTCTTGTTGTATATTTAGGTTGCTTTTAGATTTTTGCAATTACATATGTAAAAAGGGTTGGAGAAGAGCCATTTTTAAATAAGGGGACACACCAACTTAGACATTTACATCAGATCTACTTTATTCCACTGTCATTCTTTTTGTGGGTGCTTTGCTGACTGCTTAAAAACCCTTTCTCCTTTTCCCCCATCCCAATAGATAAGAACTTCCTAGGACTTGCTCTTTAGTCATGCTTTCGGCCAACTTTCTGCCTCCCAGTATCTTTGCCCATCCAGATCTGCTTTCTTTTTCTGGAACCATAATCAGGTCCATTCTGTTATTACTCCTAGAAAGGGTTTGTTCTCCTCTCAAGAACCCTGGTAACTTTTCCTAACCAAAATACCTCCCCAGCCACGCTTTGAAAAATGCAGGTGGTTTTCTTTGTTAGAATTTGTTCTCCTTGAAGGCAGGGACTGCTCCTTTTGCTTTTGTCTACCCAGTGTTTGACCCTTCCTGTGCTCTGTCATTGCACCCTTAGGACTCCAGAGGCCTGCCCATCCGCACTGATGCTAATTCTCTGCTTCAATTAAGTGTGGGAGCCTTGAGAGTAAAAAATGTCAAGATGTCTTGTGCCCCAACCCTTAGCAGCTTTCTTATTCACAGTTTCTAATTCATTTATAAAGCATTGCACTGTATGCTGAATCATTAGTTGCATTAGGTGGATCCTCTTGGCAGGGCAGGTATTTCGGTCTGGACAAATAGTTTACAAGTGAGCAAGGGGAAGCCTTGGGTGCAGAGACCTGGAGAAGGCAGCAGGGCAGGGGAGGTTCCCCACATTTCCATGTTGGTGCAGACCAGACAGATACTGGCACAGTAGCTGCTCCTGGCCGGGCTCCAGACCCAAGGTAACCCTGAATCTGCTCTCTGTAGGAGTGTTTATGTCCGAGTGGGGCTCCTCTCTGTTTACATGGTGCCCTTTTGCCATTAGAGTCCTGGTATCAGGTTTACTTTTGTACCTATTTGGTGTCACTGTCTTATGCTGAGGAAGAGAGTATGGGGCCATGAGTGCCATGGTGCTTTGCTTATTTCTGTGACTATTGAAGAGTTTATTCTTGCACATTGCTCTCTCCCTCCCTTTCTATCGACTTCCCTCTCTTTCTGTTGAAGACTCCAATTTTTTTGTTTAACCCACCAAATTAAGCCTCTGCTGTTAAAAAACTTTGCCCCTGGTTACTGTAGACCCCAGCAAGTTACCTAAGTAGGTAGATAGTGGAAGTCAGACTAAAGGAAATGGAGCTTGCTGGCCCTTTTGTTGACCATCTTGATGATTGGTAGCTTGTATTTTTTGGTGCGTTCTGGGTACAAAGAACTTTCTTATGTGTTATTTGATTGCCTTAACACTATGAACCTGGTAGTTTATACTTGGGAAAATAGGCTTTGAGAGGCTAGAGGACCAATCTTGTGAAAAGAGCTATGATCCTAGTCACAGAACCAGCATGCAGTCCAAGTCATTTGTCTACACAGCCTCCTTCTTTGAGAATAACATGGTGAGGGCAGTAATGAATCTGCCAGCACCTCATGCCTGGGGAGTGGTTGTTGGACAGCTAGGAGAACCAAGATAGAGCAGTGTCACAAAAACACAATAGAAATTGTAGAGGGGTGAGAGAATTGAGTGAAGGGAGAAGAATCCAATTTAGATTTTTATTCTTTAAAAAAAAAGATTTAAATTCTGAACTTAAAGATCAAAAAATAACATTTCTATACACAACAGCAAAAACCCAAGAGAAAATTCTAGAGATGAAATCATGAATTTGCATTTCATACCACTTGCTTTTTAAACATACATATATGTATATATAAATAAATTCCACACTTTACTTTCAAAACTGCCTTCCTTGTTGGTGCTTTTGTCTAAATTTTTGTTCTCTTCTGTGTAGTAAAAAAAAAAGGGGGGGGGACAATGGCCTTTTGCAGGGTCGGAGGGGGGATCAATCCTGGACCATTCCCTCCCTCTACAGAATTTCGGGAGAAGAAAAAAGAAAAGCTATGCAATAAATAGTCACACAAAACTCATCCTCATATTGGCCATGTCTGAAAATTTGTGAGTCTGGACCTTATGTCCAGCACCTCTCAGGATGTGAATAGCATGCTTCATTATAGCTTCTGGAGATAACAGTGGTCACAGTTATGAAATCTTTCAGAGTTTTTTCCTTTATGATGTGTAAATGTCTACTTACTAAAGTCTTTCTGAGTTCATAAGGTAGGAAGATCCTTTGAAAGCAGGCATTTCTTACAGCATAATCTCATCTCATTCCATTCCTATACATTATTCAGTTGTGTAATTGGGAATCTTATGCGGACCCTGTAGGGGGATCTTTATCATTCTCCTCCCTCTCCTCTCTTTCAGTTACCTTCTGCTATTATTCCTTCCCTTGTATTGTCCTCTTATTCTCTCAACACCTCTCTCCCCCATATGTCGGTACTGCTATGTGTCTGTCAGAATTCCCCCTTTTGCACATTTCATATAAGAGTGGTGTTCATGCAGTGCCTGTTGCTCAATCCCTTTTTCTATGTTTGTAATTATTAATCATGAACTCCACTTAAAATCAGGGGTGGGAAAATGTCCCACCTTTTCCTGTGTCTCCTTTTATACTCTCTTCAAAGCCTCTCACCTAGGCTCTGCCACCCACAATCCCCTTCCATCCTCCCCATATTTTTTTATTTCATTCTCTCAGAACCCTTTGTAGACATTAAGGTTCTGAAGGAACCTTTGTTTCTTCTCTCCCATTGATTGGTTAGTAGTAAATCAACATACAATGGCTTCCAGTTGATGAAGCTGACTTGCCTTTCTGGATTTCTCTGGTCTTCTCATCAGAAATAACTGAAAGTCTTCTGTTTCATTAAAGATCCATTTTTTTTTTCCCCATTAGGATTATTCTCAGCTTTGCAGGGATAATTGCTTGATAGCAAACCTATCTCTTGTGCCCTTTTGGGCATATTATATTCCAGCATCTCCTTTGGTTTCCAGGTCTTATGTGATCTGGATGGTCCCTTCTTCATCCTTTAACTATTTTCTGGATGCTTACATAATTTTTTTTCTTTGACATGAGAGCTTTGAATTTTGTCTGGGACATAACGGGGACTTTAAAGGTTCCTTTAGGAGTTTTACCTTTACTTTTCCTTCTGGTTCTAATGATCCAGGCAGGTTTCCTCATTTTTGACTTCTTGAAATATACTGTCTAGGCTTTAAAAACTTTATTTTGGCAAAAAACATGGATTTCAGAGTGTCAAATGATTCTTAAATCATCTCTCTCCTTCATCTGTTCTTCAAGTCAGAAGTATTACTTTTCTTTTTCATTCTAGATTTATTTTTATATTTTTGCTTTTTTGGTCTCATTTGATATTTGTTTGATCTATTATAGTTTTCAGGATTTCTTGGGTTAGATTTACTCTTTTTCTAAGTTACTTTTTCTTCTGATTTTTCCTTCAGTTGTTTTTTCCCCTTTCCTTCATCTTCAGTCTTGTTTCTTCTAGGTATTTATGTAGTCTGTGGAAAATTCTTTTTCTTTTCATTCTTTGCTTGCAGTTACTCCCACCTTATGTTAGGGATCTCTAGAACTACAACAGTGTTCAGTGCTTGGTAATGTTTTGCTCATCTCTCCTTCTTTCATGACTGAGCTGGGGCTCTGTGCCAGGGCCTGCTCTGGACTCCCTTCACACTTCCCCCTGAGTTAGTCAGCCTCTGGATCACCTGGGTTCTTGGACTGATTTCTGCCCCCTAGTGATTTGGCCCCCTCCATACAGAGAGTTAGGGACCTAGGAGCCCTTGGGCTGTGTCCCATATTACTTTAAGCGTTTTGTCACTTTAGTGGTCTTTGGGGCTTCCTGGTAACCTACTTTGAAGTTTCTTAGGGAAATTGTAACCAGATAGAAAATAGAAAGGTCGAAACATCTTTGGTCCTACTAGAAGGCTACCTAGAGCTAAGCTAGAGTCTTCTGAAGGATTGAGGGGGCAACCTCACTTTTTGTGTAATTTTGGGGTAGAAGATGTTATTTCTTGTAGCTTCTGATTGGATTTCTTGATTATTTTTCAGTCTGCCTTTCTAGGTTTTGCTGAAGTAGGTATATATAGGGAAGTTTGGGCCATAGGCTACTAACTTGCCTAAAAGTCTTTAGAATATTTTTCAAAAAGTTTATCTGAGAAGGGGAGAAGAAGAATAAAGAATTGCTAGAAGGGGGCTAAGATTTCTTAGGAGTAGAGGTATACTTGGGTATGTTTGCAGGCAGCAGAGGAGTTATGGGGAGGTATTAAAGATTAAAGAAGGGGTTAATCAATAATCTGCTAAAGAAGATGATCTGGAGAAATAGTATCAAGGTTACATGTAAGAGAATTGATCTTGGTGAACTGTATTGGGTTTTTAGAAGTGGGGAAGGGGAAGGGAGGTTGGATTTTATTTGAGTTAGGGAGATAGTAAAGGGAGCAGCATCATAGGAAAGAAAGTTGAGGGAGGTGGGAGCGGGAAGGAAGGGATTTTAAAACTTCAAAGTTAACCCAGACAGACAGAAGGAAATATTCCTCTAGATTGTGAAAAAGAAAGGGCATTCCTGGTAGGAGGGAGGGAGCACAAAAAGGCATAAGTGACTAAGATAGAGTTAAATTCTATTTCATTCATTTCTTGCTTAGTTTGTGCAAAGCACTCTGCTAGGAACAAAATAATATCCTTTATATAGCTATTTTACCCAAGCCTATTGCATTTGATCCTCACAAGTCGGTGAGATAGGAGTGCTGTTATTATCCCAAATTTACAGATCCAGAAACTGAAGCTGTGAGTTTAAATGACTAGCACAGACAGACCAGCAACTCTGAAAGCCAAGGTTAAACATACTTTATAATCAGAAAAGCAAGCTGCACACACTAGAGATCTGTGTTATCATGGAAAAATCTTTTTTCTGCTTTTCCCAGTGTATGGAAATGCTCATTTTATTTGGTATTAAGTTTAGGGGGAAAAAAAAAACATTTTAAATGCATCTGAGGTCTTCCATATTTTATAGCACTGTACTCTATCATCTAGCCTTGCCTTTAAAATGTGTGTGGGCACTTGTAAAAGATAGTACTTCAGACTGCAGCCAGGAGTCCTTTAGGAAGCTCTGGTGTCTTGGACTTGGCCATTTACAGGGTTAATCTTTGATGGGGGTTAATGATACTCTGTTGTCAGATGTAAGGGAACAGAAAGATGTCACCCACTTCTTTCTACCTGGCCCTCTGATCAATCCTTTGAAACAGGAGACAATTAAAAGAACTTTTGACTGCTCCAGTTCAGGCATATTCATAAAACAAAATAAATACAGCAAAGAAGTTGAGTTTAGATACAGTAGCAATTCTCTCAGTACCTGGCTTTCTGGTATTTGCATCCCAGAATAACCCACATCTTCCGCTTAGACTGACATTTTAACAGTGGCCATTCCTTTTCCACGATTATTTTCTTTTAGCTATTAAATGAACTTAAATATATCTCTCTTTCTCTATTACTTGTCATTTCCTTTCCTAATATACACACAGTGAGATATAAAATAACTCAAACTAGCCACTATGAGTTAGGACCCTTACTAAGTATTGTCAGTATGACTCTTCAATGTGCAAGGATGCAGGTGTGGTTGGGGGAAACTATGAGACTGATTCAACTACATTTCTAGTGTGAGTGAAGTAGAGAGGAATAGAGATAAAATTCAATAAAAAGGATGAGTTTGATGAAAGGAGTCCTCTCAGAATACTAAGCTAAACACTTTAGATTGATGCTTTAGTCAATTTGGGAGCCAAATTAGGAAATTGGAAGGTTCTTGACCAGTAATGTGTTTACAATATAAGCAAAAGATTTAGTTTTTGAGAGGAGAAAATAACTTCATTCTCAGAGACTAAAGGAAAGGGTTAGGGGGATAACTGGTGTACTCAGACCTTCCCTGATTGTCTAATGGGATTTTTTAAATGCTTAGCATAGTGTCCAGCACATAATAAGCATTCTATAGATGCTAGCTATTATTATCTTTATCATCATTGTTATTAATTATTATTATTATGGCTTAGGATGACCTAGAGCCTCGGGTTATTCTAGGCCTTTGAAAGGAAAAGAGTGTTTTATGTCTTGAATCTGAAGTCTTGTTTCTTCTCTCTCCTGACTCAGATCCTTCTTGATGTACAGTGTGTATCTCAGATACCCTAAAGTGACCGTAGCTGCTTACAGCTGTCCCTGCTTAGAAGTCTTTTCGGGTAATAACTTTGTTTCCTTTCCCCTGCAAACAGGAATCTGAATCCCTTCCTGATGTTCTTGTGTTATCCAGCATGGGGGCATGCAGCTCCCCCTATAGCTCTCCCATAGGAGGCTAGCCAGGCTCTGCACTGCTCATTCTTCCTTCCTTTTCCCATCAAAAGTGTGGTGTCTGTGCTTTCTTATCCCATAGCAGTTAAGGGATAGGTTTCTTGATCTGGACACTTTTCCTCCAAACACTCACTTTTGTTATTTTTTTGTCCCCTCAAGCTGCTGTTTAACTAGAACCATGTGGTTTACTCTAATCTTCCTATTCAGGAGGATTTGGGCTTGGTCAGACTTCTTAAATCAGGACTCAGCCCTAGGCCAGGGCATGCCCCTAGCTTTTTCTGGCTCATTACTGTCTCTTGTGGCATATTCTCTCATATTTTTCCCCTCCCTCTTAGCTAGTGGTTATTTATCTATCACCATTCAGAATTTCTCTACTCCAGAACCTCTCTGCCTTTGTTTTCTCCCTCACCCCACATTGAACTTTGTAATACTTTCTTGGTTTATCCTGTTCACCTTTTCTTAGAGCTATTCCCTATATTTACTGACATTGAATTGTAAATTCAAGAATAGTTTGAATTACCAGATAAGTTGGAGAGAGTCACAGATGGCAAGGGGGGAAAGAGCACAGCTTGGAATTTAAATCCTGTTTTTTTGATATGACCATGGGAATGTAAGCTCCTTAAGGGTAGGAACTTTTCTTTATATCTTTATATCCCCAGTACATTGATTGCATTGTGGTTGTTTGTGGGGCTCTTTTGTGTTTTTAAATAGACCTATATGTTTACAACAGCACTTTTGATGGTAGCAAAGAATTGAAAATTAGGGGCTACCATTGGTAGGGGAATAGCTGGACAAATTATGGCATATAAATGTAATGGGATACTACCAGCAACATTGCAGAAACAGACAATTTTTGAAAAAGTAGGATCAATGCAATGCCAATCAGGATTCCAGAAAACCCATGGTCACAAAGTATAGATTTCCTGACCAAGGTAATATACTCAAAACTCAGGTTGTAGAATGAGGCATTTTGGGGACTTATACAATGTAGGAATTTGTTTCCCTCAACTCTGCATGTTGGTTATAAGACCATTGTAACTAACTGAGGAAATGAGAGGGAAAGAATAATGTCATATCCTTTGACTGTCATTTGGGAAATGGCTCCTATTTCTATAAATTTGAATGAGTTTCTTATACATATTTTGGAAATGAGACCTTTCTCAGAGAAATTTGCCTCAAAGGATCTCTTACGATTTTCTAGCCAGTATTAATCACCATCTATGTAGATCTCAGTGCTTTCCTGTTTGTATAGTGCCTCCAAAGTGCTATTTTCTCCTGGTAGAAAACACATTTTATTGTTGATCCCTAACATAATTTGAGTTAAACCCCCAAGACATTGATTTGAATCATTGCTTTCTGCTAATTTTTCCTTAAAAAGAAAGAATTTGTATCTCTAATTATTTGTATTGCATGAAGTAGCATGGCTATTAAAGATTTTTATAGTAAAAAAAGAAGCTGAAGTTTTCAGGTTTTTAGCACAGTCCTACCAAATACTGGTTGGCAAACAATGATTGGGGCACAATAACATTGACTTGAACACTTAGCCCATGCTCTTCTTTCATAGTCTCACCTGATCTAGTCTCCTTTGCTTTATTACACTTTACTGCCCTAATCACTTTCTTTCTGCTCTATTTTCAAATCTATTTATAATAGCCAACATTAATGGAATACTTTTAAGATTTGTAAAACAATCTGCAAATGTACCTCATTTACCCAGAAGCGAGCTCCTGAAGAAATTCAGCAGCTCTAAGTATAGAGCTATACAGTTTGTGAAGCAGGCAGCACCCTTAGTTTTTTTTTTGCCCTGCAGAAGTTTTCTCTCTAGAGAAAAGGCAGAGGGAACATAGTGTCTAGAACCAAACAGCGTACCATGTACTCTGCACTGCTGCCACTGGCAAGATCTATTCTTGGAGCATTGAGCAGCTTCATTCATCTGACCACTTTGGAGAAATAGAATTTGGGGAGTGCTTGCTACACATCTCCCCTGGGAAAAGACAGAAGGAACAGACTGCATGCTGCCAGAGAAAGGGGAAAGCCTTTTCCTGTAGGAGTAGAGTAGATGCCTCCCTAGTTCCCTAGTTCTATCTGGGATTCTGCTTTAATGTCAGGGAAGATCTCTGCATCAAGATAGAGATATTCCAGCCTAGCCTAGAGGAGATGCTTTTCTAAATCAGCAGGCACAACCTGTGGCCAAAGACTGGCATCTTTCTGTTCCAGCTTGAGCCCCCTTTTTTTGAAGGGGGCTGTCTCTGCTCTCTGTAACATTCAACTGTGTGGTATGTGGTAACTGACCTCTGAAAGTTAACTTGACAGAGACGTGTGCCCACCTTCTTTTGGGGAATGTGCCTGTATCAGCAAGCACTTTTAAAGACTGAGTGCCGGCTGGCATGGGCTTTTCTGATTAGGCAGTAGATATCAATGTTAGTGCCATTCTCTATAGCATGTGTATAAATAAACTTCAGTTATGGCTTGTATTCCTGTGTCCTAAGCTTATAAGCACCCTAAATACTGGATTAGATTTATTATCCTTTGGTCTTCACTGTTTTGATGGTCTGCGGTGGTGATGGGATCCCTCTGAAAGGAGGTGCAGTGTAGTCCTGCTTCTATTATACTTGAGGGAAAAGGCAGGTCTGCCATTTTATAGGTGAGGATAGTGAAATATACCTAAGAGGAAGGGACTTAATCTGGTGTCATCAGTTAGTGATAAGAGTCAAGACTTTAACTCCTGGATTCTGGGACTGATTTAGTATAGTAGTTACTGGAACACATTCTTCCTGCTGGTTTTCTAAGTGTTTTTATGAGGAAGTTTCCGTAAGTTCTCTGCAAACAGCACATTGAGGACTTTTACTTCCTTCTTCCTTGAAATATACTCTTGCTTTGCTTCAGGAGGAGGGCATAGAATTCATATACTGCCCCTAGCCTGACAGCATCTCTTTAGTTGTAAAGCTAAAGACAAATAATGACTCCACTGAAGGTTGTGCTGTGAGAAGCACCATGCTGTAGTGGAGTAAGTCCTAGTTGTTAACATCTAAGTTCTGCTACTTTTCTGGTGGTGTTTTTCCTTTATCCTCAAAGTGGACCAAAATGACATTGCTGTGTTAGAGTGACATCACTAAGTTACAGTGTGACTGCCTGTAACTGACCAGACCAGTACCGGCTCAGGATGCTGTGCCCCAGGTCGGACACAAATAGTCCCTGTGAACACTGGGGGCAGACTCTCTAACTTGACCCATCTCACATATCTCCTGAATGAATTCAATTCTGCTTTGCTCACAGAACCCAGCACCTCCTCTGATGAGGGCCCGCCATGCTGGGTGGTCCTGTGCCAGTGTCTCCCCATGTCATACAATCGACTTTGAGGGTATCCTTGTGCCGCTTTTTCTGACCTTGTGAGCACTTGTCCCATGTGAGTTCTCCATGGAATAGTCTGTTTGGCATTTGAACAACGGCCAGCCCAATGGAGCGTGCTCTCTGAAGTGGTTGGAACGCTTGGCAGTTTGGTTTGAGAAAGGACCTCAGTGTCTGGTCCTGCCAGGTGATCTTCAGAATCTTCCAGAGACGATTCAAACAGAAGTGATCCAATTTCCTGGCATGGCGCTGGTACTGTTCTGGTTTCGAAGGCAAGGAGCAATGAGGTTTCAGCATGAGGCTCTGTAGATAGTCAGTCTAATAGCTCTCCCCTCCCACACTTTCCCTTGAAACTTCTCAAACGCTGAGCTAGCTCTGGCAATGTGTGTGTGTCAACCTCATCATCAGTGTGGATATCCCTGGAAAGTATACTGCCAAGATGAGTGAACTTATCCAGAGCATTCAAAACTCCTGCTGCTTATCCACTAGGTTAGTTACTGTACTGGACCAATCACTTGTTCACTCCTCTCTATTTCCTCATCTGTAAAATACATGTTGGACTAGATGACCTTTCCTGGTTGTCAATTAGATGATCCTGTCTCCAGGTTCTGACTACAGGGGAAAGGAACACAAATTTTGGCTAGATATGGCTAGACCTGTGACTCATACCTCCTGAAGTAATCGGACCAGTCCTAGCCAGGAATCTCTTTTCTAATTTGACTTAGAAAATGCTGCAAGATTTGGGAGTGATTTGTAGGCTTTAAGGTTTGCAAAAGCCTGTCCTTTTAATAAACCTGTGAGATGCAAGTATCATCCTAACTTCAAGTTAGAAGAGGTTAAGAAAATTACCCAAGATCACACATTAGGAAGTGGCCAAGCCAGAATACAAACCCGGGTTTCCTGTCTCTAAGTTCATGGTTTTATTCACTGTGCCATGCTGCCCAAATAACTTGACTTAGGTCTCTACTCCTTCTCTGGAGCTGACCTTCCCTGGAGACTGCTCATGTTTTCTGTTGTTCTTGCTTACCGCCTCTCATCTCCATATTTACTCTCTAACTGTTCTGCAGTTATCCTGGGCCAGAGAAAGGAGAAAGCCTTTTACTTTAAAGGTGCTGACACTCCAGTCCTTAGAAAGGTAGGCAAGATCTAGTAAGAGCTCAAGTAGGAACACTCTGTGCCACTAGAGCAGTGACCATCAAACCTTCTGCTTGGTTGCATGTTGGGAAATCTTTGACTTGTTCTCACATCCTGACATTTGGAGCACCTACTATGTGTACTCACCAGTTAATTTGTTAAACTCTATGCAACTGCCTGTTAGGAACTGGAGGGATCCAGAGATAGGCTCTGTTGTTAAGCAGCTTAATAGTCTAACAAGGACTAAAAAACAAGTTTCTTTTTTTTTTCTAAAAGCTTTTTATTTCATGAACTGATGCTGAGTGAAATCAGCAGAACCAGGAGATCATTATACACAGCAACAACAATATTACATGATGATCAGTTCTGATGGACATGGTTCTCTGCAACAAAGAATTGTCTCAAACCAGTTCCAATTGAATTCCAATTCACTGAAGAAAACCATATACACCCAGAAAGAGGGATATGAAATATGGACCACAACATAACATTTTCATGCTCTCTATTGAGGTTTGCTTGCATTGTGTTTCCTTTCTCTGATTTTCTTTTTTTTTTCTTGTAGATAGGATTTTTCTTGCACAGCTTGTCAAGTATTTCAACATTATTAACATGTAGTGGACTTCCTGCCATCTAGGGGAGGGAAGGGGACTAGGGATAAAATTTGTAATGGAAAGCTTTGTAAAGATCAATGCTGGGGAACTACCCATACATATGTTATACAAATAAAAAGCTTTAATAGGGGAAAAAAATAAATAATTAAAAAAACTTTTTATTTTCAAAACATATGCATGAACAACAAAATTATACAATGATCAGTTCTGATAGACGTGGCTCTCTTCAACAATGAGATGATTCAGACCAGTTCCAACAATCTTGTGATGAAGAGAGCCATCTACACCCAGAGAGAGGACTGTGGGAACTGAGTATGGTGCACAGTGTAGCATTTTCACTCTTTTTGTTGTTTGCTTGCATTTTATTTTCTTTCTCATTTTTTTTCCCACTTTGATTTGATTTTTCTTGTGCGACAAGATAATTGTATAAATAAGTATGCATACATTGGATTTAACATATTTCTACCATGTTTAACATATATTGGACTACTTGCTATCTAGGGGAGGAGGTGGGGGAAAATTGGAACACAAGATTTTGCAAGGGTTAATGTTGAAGAATTATCCATTCATATATTTTGAAAATAAAAAAGCTTTAATTTAAAAAGAAAGTATTCATAGATCATTTTCAGCATTCACCCTTAGAAAACTTGTGTTCCAGATTTTTTTCTCCCTCTTCTCCCCATTCCCTCCCCTAGATGGCAGATAATCCATTATATGTTAGACATATGCAATTCTTCTATACATATTTCCACAATTATGCTGCACAAGAAAAATTGGATCAAAAAGGGGAAAAAATGAGAAAGAAAAAGCAAGCAAACAACAAAAATGATGAGAATACTATGTTGTGATCCACACTCAGTCCCCACAGTCTGTCTCTGGGTGCAGATGGTTCTCTCTATCACAAGTCCATTGGAATTGGCCTGAGTCATCTCCCTGTTGAAAAGAGCCATAAAAAAAGATATGTTTCTAAGTAGCCAGTAGCCAGCCAATAATCAGGAGAATGTAGTAAATGCTCTGGAGAGGTTCAGACTGACTTTTGAGAAATTGGAGATGGTAAAGATTACTTTGGGGATTGAGGGCCCTCTACTACCTCCTTTCTATGTCTCCAGCCTTAATTAACCTACCCAAAATTAATGTCATGGGGAATGGGAGCCAGTTGCACATTATGAAGATTATTATGAGAGGGTGTAGATAGAATGAATTGGAGGGCTCACCTCAGCCAGGAAGACCTAGATTGAAGTACTCCTCCCACCACTGATAGGAACTGCTGGCTCTGAGATTCTGGAGTCTCAGAGTTCGCAGCAACTCTCCAAGATCAGCTTGCAGAGCAGCTGCTGATCTACATTGCAGGACAGAAGTTTTTCACTGGGCATTCCTAACATGAGTAACACAGATCCATTCCTCTCCCTTTCCACCTCCCCAAAGTGAACAAGGGAAAAAGTGGAAGCAGGAAAGCTGCCACTGTAATAACCCAGTGAGAAGGTATGCTGAGAGAGGTGATTGTGGAGGTGTCAGCTCACCAGAACTGAGTTCTCTTTTAGTTGTCCCAAGGCCTAGCCTGAGACCTTCCTAGGTGTGCTCTTCCTGGATGAAATCACTCTTAACCTTTTAACAGCAGGTTAACTGTTAAACTGTTAAAAAGTAAGTTAGCAAGCTGTAACAGCAGTAATCTTATCTAACATGCGTGTGCCGGGCAACACTTTACAACAATTATCTTGTGATCCTCCCGACAACCATAGGAGATAGGAGTTATAATCCCTATTTCCTATGGTTGTCGGGAGGATCACCCGCTGTACAATTGAGGAAACTGAGGCAGAGGGTAAGTGACTTGCCAAGGGCTAGTTATGCAGCTGGTGTCTGGGATCAAATTTGAGTTCAGGTCTCCCTAATTCTAGGTCCTGACCTCTATCCACTGTGTCACCTGGTTGCCTCCTCTGGGGAAAAGGGAATATTAAGTGTCAAATTATACTTGGCATACAGAAGATGCTTAATAAGTGCTTATGGAATTGAACAAAAGGGTTTATATAATCTTACCTATGGCTCATGTGTTTTGAATCATCCTCAATCCCAGAGGCTTAATAATACTCATGGGGTGTCTACTCTATACTACTAGGCTCCATGAGAAATCCAAAGGAATCTAAGCAGCTTCTGCCCTCCAGAAGCACAAGCGGTGTCCACAGTGTGCCAGAACATAAAATGCTGCAGAATTGCTGGAGCAGGGCCAGGCAATCACAGGTTCCTTGGAGGAAGTGGGATTTAAACAGGGCCTGGAAGGATAGGGAGATAGAAGAGCAGGCTCAGGTATATGATGGGAAGGGGAGGGGGGAGAAACGGGCTTTATGAAGGAGACTAGTTGGCATCACGTAGCTGGGATTGTAACAACAGCTAACGTTTATGTAGCATTTTGGGCTTTGCAGTTTGCTTTATATGTATTATCTCTTCTGATCAACTCTGAAATAGCATTATTACAATTAATATTCAAATTTTATAGAGGGGGAAACTGAGGCTGAGATTCTTCCCTTTCCCTCTCATCCCGGTCTTTGTCTCTGGCTTGCCTCCAGCTCACCTAGAGGTCTCTGTGCCCTCCCCTGCACTCTTTCTGCTGTTCTCTACTTTTCCCCTTCTCCTTTTTCTGACCTTTCACTGTCCTGCCACATTCCCTTTCATATTTATTGGTTGTTGCTGGGTTGTGGGTTTTTTTTTTTTTTTGAGGTCTCTCAGTTACTCCAGAAATCAATATCTAATTATTTCTCTGTAGTAGTTTCCAGATCTTACACTTAAGCATCAGTCAATAAGCATTTATTAAGCATCTACTGTGTGCCAGACACAGTGCTAAGTTCAAGGGACATAAAAAAGCAAAAAGACAGAACCTTCTCTCAAAGAGCTTTCTAATGAAGGAGACAACATGCAAACAAATATACAAATTGTATGCAGGTTCAATAGGATATAATTAACAAAAAAGAAGGCCCTAGGATTAAGAGGAGAAGGCTTCCTGTAAAAGATGTGATTTTAATTGGAAGTTAAAGGAAGCTGTGTAAGTTAGTAAAGAAGAGTTGGAGAGGAAGAGCTTTCCAGGAATGGAGGACAGCCAGAGAAAGTGCCCAGAGCCAAGAGACTGGAGTATCTTGTACCTGGAGCACCCTGAAAGCAAGTGTCACTGATTGAAGCATCCTGAATTTATCAGTATTTCTCATAGCATCTCCTTCGGGGTTGTGCAACATAATCTATATTTCCAAAACATGTCCTATATGCTTCTATTACACTTTGGTTTTTTGGGTTTTTTGGTTTTGTTTTGTTTTGTTTTTTAAATTGGTCTTTTGGATTCTTATAGTAATTTCCCAATACAAACCTTGAAACCTTTTAAAGAACTTCCCTTTTAACAAGAAAATGTGTTATGATTCACTGACCTGTGCAGTAAGCAGATAGGACAGCTTGTCATGTACCTGAGCTCCTTTCTGGAGAAGAGCATTGAGATCTTTCATCCCTAGGACTAATGTTGTTCCATTTATCTAACCCTGAGTTCAGTCTTGTTTTTGTTTCCATGACAGTTGGAATTATGTATATGGGTTTTTTTTGGTTCTCCTTCATGGATCTGGGTCAGTGTAGACAAGGCTTTCTGTAGCTCTTCGGATTCTTCATATTCTTCATTTGGGGAGGTAAGGTCCAGGCCTGTAATTTCACTCGTTACACCAATCAGAGAGCTCCTTGGGGAACTAAGAATGTAAGTAACTTGCTCGAGACAGTTATTTTGAATAATAGGAAGGACTCGAACTCAGGTCTCCCTGGTACCCTCAGTTCACTTTGCCCCACTGCCTTTCCAATTCTTTTCTGTAGAGGAGTAACAATTGAGTCCAAAGCTGTGGAAAAATTCAGTGACTTAATTTTTGGTAATTGTTGCTGTCCATCTTCTCCCCCTCCCCAATGAATGGGCCACTTATCAACTCCATCAACAGCATAAACATAGTGTGACTAGCTTCTCATAGCTTACACAAAATTGACTGTGTTTCTATCTTCTGTCATTGACATTTTTATGGACGTAGGATGAAACTTAAGAATTGTTTAAATTTGCATTTCTTTAGGAATTTCTTTGGAGCATTCTTTCTTATGGTGGCTGATCTTATAGTTCTAGGCTTTGAAAGGATATCAGAAACCATCTAATTCATTCCCTTGTTTTATAGATGAGAATTTGAGTTTACATTTCCTTTTCAAACTCTTCACATTCTTTGACTATTTAACTATCAGAGAATAACTTACCCTTAATAGATTTGTCACTTTTCAATGGATCCTAGATCTCAGGTTCTTGTTTTTGAGATGCTTGATACAAATGTTTCCACTTGACAGAACAATTCTTGTTCTAATTACATTAATTTTGTTTGTGTGAAAGTTTTAACATTTAATGTATTAAAACTTGTCAGTTTTGTCTTTTATAATTTTCTCAGTGTCTCGTTTGGTTAAGAATTCTCCTAACCGTAGATTTAAAAGTGCCTCCTTATGTTCTTATTTTTGTGTGGTGTGACATTTTACATTGGATTGCTTATGCATTTGGAATTTGTTTCTGGTGTGTGATGTAAAATGCCAGGGTAGAATTTATTGATCACTGGGTCATTGAATTCATTTTGTGCTTTCAGATTTTCCTCATCTATTCATTCTGTTGATATGCTTTTTTACTTTTTAGCCAATATCAGGTAGTTTCTATGATAATTATTTTAAAATGTAATCTGAGATCTGGTCATGCTAGGTGCCCTTCATTTCTACTTTTTAAAATGAATGAAAACGCAATTATTAAAAAGCAAGTATCATAATTAATGCTTTATACCATGATTTTTTAGCAGAACAGTGAAGTAGTGGAATTGACATTCATACTCTTTAAGAGTTCCTGTCTAAATTAGCTTGACTCAGAGATGACTCAGAATACCAGTCACTGTTTCTCAGAATACCAGTCACTGTTTCCTTGATAACTACCTCCCCTCCCCGCCTTGTGAACTTGGGAATAGAACAGCATGACATGGTGATTAGTGGAGGGAGTCCCATATGTATTAGAGAGAAAAGAAAAGAAATAGCATTTATTCATTCCATTTTAATCTTTTCTAGATCTCTGAGAAAGCTGACTTGTTACCCCTAACCATAGCTTGGAAAAAGTGAACCTAAATGCAAATCCCAGTCCTCTCACTTATGTGTGTGACTGTAGACCCGTTACTTAGCTTCCCTGGATCTCTCTTCTTTACCTGTAAAATGAGGTGCTTGTTCTAAAATCAGTGATCCAATGTTTGAGAGCTGCACAACAGCATGTCCAGCTACTTTCAGGAGAGTTCTTCATAGATATCTTGTTCGCACCTCAAACTTAATGTCTCTCAAATACAACTTGTGATTTTTCCTTCCTAAACCAGCTCCTCTTGGCTTAACCAGCTTTATCAAGTTTATTGCCACAGACACAGAATGCCATGTCAAACAATCGGTACCACCTTTCACTCGACCCTTTGCCTATAGATTCTGTGTCTATGACATCTCAAGTCTGTCTCCTCTTATGGGTGAGGCATATGAGAACTCAGTGACAACAGCCTTAACAATTAGCCATATTACAAAAACAATTAAAAATAAGAAACTAAAAGAAAAAGAAAAATTTATCTTCTGCCTGCACTCAGAGTTCATCAGTTCTCTCTGGAGGTGGACAGCATTTTTCATCATGGATCTATTAAAATTGTTTTTGGATCGTATTGCTGAGAATAACTAAGTAATTTAATCATAATACAGTGTTATGTTACTCTGTATATTGTTCTCCTGGTTCATCTCACTTCAGTTTGCAATAGTTCATATAAATTTCTCATGTTTTTCTGAAGCCATCTTGTTCATCATTTCCTATAGCATAATGATATGCCATCACAATCATAAACAATAATTTGTTCAACCATTCTCTAATTGATGTGCATCCCTTCAGTTTCCATTTCTTTGACACCACAAAAATAGCTGCTATAAATATTTTTGTACAAATTGGTCTTTTCTCCTTTTCTTTAATCTCTTTGGGATATAGACTTAGTGGTATTTCTGGGTCAAAGGATATGCATGGTTTTATAGTCTTTTAGGCATAGATAGTTTCACATTGTTTTCCAGAATAGGTGAACCAGTTCACAATTCCACCAACAATGCATTAGTGTCCCTATTTTTGCACATCTCTTCCAGCATTTATCATTTTCCTTTACTGTCATGTTAGCCAATTTGAAAGGTATAAGATGGTATCTCAAAGTTGTTTTTATTTTTATTTCTCTAGTCAGTAGTGACATAGCATTTTTCATGTTGACTATTGTTGACAGTTTTGAGTTCTTCTGAAAACTTCATGTTCATATCCTTTGACCATTTATCAATTGGGGAATAGCTCTTATTTATGTAAATTTGAATCAGTTCCTATGTATTTGAGAAACATTGGTTTTGTTTTTTGCAAAACCTTTTAAATTTCATGCATTTCAAAATTATCAATTTTATTTCCAGTGATACTTTAGTTATAAATTCTTCTCTCATCCATAGATCTGACAGGTAAATTTTTCCATGTTCCTTCCCCCTCCCAGTTTATGTCATCTTTTATATCTAAATCCTTAACCCATTTTGACTTTATTTTGGTCTACATTTCCCCAGGAATTTTTGTTCAGCTGTTGAGTTCTTACCCCCAAAGCTTAGATCTTTGGGTTTGTCAAACACTAGATTAATATGGTAATCTACTACTGTGTATTGTGTATCCGGTCTTTTCTCCTGATCCATTATTTGCTTTTATTAGCCAGTACCAGATTGTTTTGATGATAAGTGATTTATAATACAGTTTGAAATCTGGAACTTCTAGGTCACAGAAGATGGTTCTTGAGCTGTATTTACATCTAGTCAGAAAAACAGTAACGAAATCACAGAGACAGAAAAGAAGAGTATTGTATATGAGGAACAGAGAGAAGTCCCATTGGACAGGATCAAAAAGTAATTAAGAAAGGAAGGAAAGAAGGAACTTAACTTGAGGAGGATGGTAGTCTAGTGAGAGGCAAAATCATCACCTGAGGAGGGGAAAAAAAGGTTCAGAAGCTTCTGTGAGGAGTGCAACAGGGAACCAAGTAGAGAAGAATAAAAGGACTTCCTTACTGTTGGGAACATCCCAGTGGAGATTGGGTGGAATGAATTCATGTTGTAAGGCACAGTTGGGAGATTTTTTTTCCCAGTTGCTATTGGTGACTTGAGAGAAATCTGGGCTAAGATTTAGCAAGAAAAGAGCAGCAATAGAACAAGAGATTTGAGAGCACAGGATAGAGCAGAGTTGAAATAGTTAACTATTGGGTTATTAGAGGCTTTTTAAGATGTATAGAAGGGGAAAAGGGAACTCACTGGAAATACTCTATATGAGGCTAGGATTAGGGTGGGCAGGGAGCTTGTGTGTGAAAAGATTTTTGGAGAGGTTTGGAACAGCTGCTGGAATAGAGAATCAGAGAGGAATGAAAGGTTTACCTTGCTACAGAAAAGAGGTACTGCATTAAAAGCCTCATTACTATCCACCCGATTCTGAGGCTTCCTTATTGGTCTTCTCATATTCAGTCTAACCTTTATGTCAATCCTCTGCTCAAAACCCTACAAGAGGTTTCTTATTTCCTACAGTATAAAGGTCACATTTCTTTGTCTGGCATCCAGCACGCTCTGGCACTATCAGGACTTGTAAACCTTAATCTCATGTTACTTCTTATTGTGCATTCTTGCTGCAGCCAAACTGAACTGTCCTTCCCCCAACCTCACAACCCCGGAACCAAACCTCTGCTTTCTCACCTCCTGCTTTCCATGTTGTATGACCTCCTCTGCCCTTTTGGGGCTTTGGACTTTCTATCCATTCCCTAAAACCCAGCTCAGATGTTCCAATTTCTATGAAGTCTTCACAGATTTATACTATCTGCCTTCATCTCTCTTCTGCTTCAGTGTTAGACAGGCACATATAGACATATGCATAACACATACAAATACATACATTGATATGCCTATTCTTCAGACCTTCTAAACCTGACATCCACGAACTTATTTTTTTTTATATTTGATAACTGTATTTCAGTGTAAATTTGTTTTTTTCACAATCCTTTTTTTTTTTGTTTATTTTCTTGAAAAAGGTCTGTAGCTGTAATGACTAATAGTGTCTGGCACAAAAGTGCTAAAAATTCCTTTTCCTCTGTTTTTCACTTTAAAGAGCTTGGATATTGTTTTGTATTACAACTTACTAAATATGATAAGGAAACCATAAGTCTATTCGAAAAGTTAATTTTTGTGGGATTTGTGACATTGCATAAAGTGCTTATTATAGGAAAACTATTTAAATCAATATGAAAAGGAGCTTAGAAATCTTGGAGGCCATATCTTTATTTTTTTATATGAGGAAAAACCAGACCCAATTAGATCAAGTGATTTCCCCAAGTCCCACCAACTCATTAGTGGCAAGAATGATTGTGCTCTGGGAATACTAGATTGCTAGACTTGGTAACTAAATCTTTTCCCCCCAGAGCCCAGCATAGTGTTTTGCATCACCTGAAATAATTAATAAAAACTTAGATATTGAATGGAATTAAATAGTCTGATTCAGAATTCCTTTCTTGGCTATATTCTGATTGTTCCTTAACTCTGTGGAGACTAAGGTCTTTTCATCCTTTTGGAGGGGTGAGGTGGGGAGGAGTGAGAAGTCTCAATTCTAATTTTCTGTAATGGAGTTTTTCCCAGTCCTTTGGGTGTCTCCCATCCCATACATGGAAGACTTTCCAAAGAGTTCCTTTTTCTCCAATTCTTTTTTTTTTACCTTTATTCTTTTTCTGACTCCATTAAGGAGCAGGGCCTCCTGAGCCAAACCATATTTTAAAGTGTTTTCGTTGTAGAAAGGCTCAGAAGACTTCAGTTCAAATCTTGTCTCTAACAATACTAGTCATGGGACTACAAGCAGGACCAACAAAAAGAAATCCTTTAGAAATAAGGATAAAGAAGGATCAGTTTTTTAATGAATGTAAGTTTTAAGAAGTAAGGACTTTCTGGTAATTCAGGCTTTGCATACTGGTAGTCGTACTGGATTGAAGAGTCAGGAGTATTGATTTAAGTTAACTCTACCAATAGATAAATATGTGACTGGGACAAATCACGGACCCTCTTTGAGTCTGTTTTCTCATCTGTAAAATAAGAGAATTGGACCAGATGACTTACAGAAGCTAGTTCTTATATTCTGTTCTTTGCCCCACCCCTTCCATCTGCCACCATATTCATTGTGAGCGCTTAATATTAAAAATCATTGATATGTCATTTTCGAGCAAAGATTTTTAAAATTTGTATTAAAAGTAAAGTCCTGGAGAGCTAAGACGAGAGAGTAAAGGGAGGAACTTGCCCAATCTCTTCCTGAAACTGCTTCAAACAGAACACCCAAAAAGATGAAGTAGAACATCTTCCAGCTGAGGGCAACTTAGAAGAAGCTCAGCAGAAAAGGTCTGACACCAGGGCGGGATTCCAACCCGGGCCCCACCTCTTGAGTCAGTGACAATGCTGGAGGCTTCCAGACCTCTCAGCCCAGAGACACCAAAGAGGACCTGGAAGGTCAGCAGAGAAGGTAGAAAGTCTGTGGAACCAGAGCAGGAGCCTACCGAGCAATTCCAGCACAGGCTCAGATGCCAGCATCAGCAAGGCTGAACTTCTGCATCAGCAGCAGTGCTGGCAGCCTCTGGACATCTCAGCCTAGGGACACCAGGGAGGACTGGGAAGGTCAGTGGAATACTGGCCCCAGTTCAGGCCAGCAGATTAGACATCTAATAGCTCCAGGACTGAAAAGAGTGCTTGTGGTCAGATTTCTAGGAGTTTTGAAAACAGCTGCACCAAACTCCTGAAACTTGGGACAGTGTACCCTCCACCCTGGAAACAGATCCCTATTTTAACAAAGAGTAAAAGTAGAATAAGCTATGAAAATGAGCAGAAAGCAAAAAAAAAGTTTCTGACCATTGAAAGTTATTACCAAGGAAGATCAAAACACACACTCAGAAGATGATAACAAAGTCGGCTCCTACATCCAAAGCCTCCAAGAGGAATAAGAATTGAACTCAAGTCATGGAAGAGCTCAAAAGAGACTTTGAAAATCAAGTTGAGAGAGGAAAATTTAGGGTAAAAATTGAGAGAGGTGCGAAAGGAAATGCAAAAAGCTAATGAGAAAAATGCCTTAAAAACCAAAATTAGCCAATTGGGAAAGGAAGTACAAAAGCCCATTGAGGAAAATAATTTCTTAAAAAATGGAATTGAACAAATTGAAGCTAATGATTTTATGAGAAATCAAGATAGAATAAAACAAAACCCAAAAAATGAAAAAATGGGCGGGATGAAATATCTCCTTGGAAAAACAATTGATCTGGGAAATAGATTCAGGAGAGATCATTTAAAAATTATTGATCTACCCAAAAGTCATGATAAAAAAAAAAACCAAACAAACAAAAAGTGTACATCATCTTTTGAGAAATTATCAAGGAAAATTGTCCTGATATTCTAAAACCAGAGAGTAAAATATAAATTGAAAGAATCTACTGGTCACCTCTGGAAAGAGATCCCTAAATAAAAACTTTCAATATTAAAGCCAAATTTCAGAACTCCCGGGTCAAGGAGAAAATATTGCAAGCATTCAGAAAGAAACAATTTAAGTATAGTGGAACCACATTCAGGATAACACAAGATTTAGCACCTTCTATGTTAAAGGACCAGAGGACTTGGAATTTGATATTCTGGAGAACAATGGAGCTCGATTTGCAACCAAGAATCACCTGCCCAGCAAAATTGAGTATAATCCTTCAGAGGAAAACTTGCTCACTCAGTGAAACAGGATTTACAAGCATTTGGATTGAAAAGAAGAGTTGAATGGAAAATTTGATTTTCAAATACAAAACTCAAGAAGCATAGGGAGGTAATCAGGAAAGTGATACAGCATAAAGGACTTAATAAGGTTTATTTGTTTACATTCCTGTATGAGAGGATGATACATTAGAATATTCTCATTATTATAGAAGTTAGAAGGAGTGTATATACATACCTGTCAGATTGGCTAAGATGACAGGAAAAGATAATGACAAATGTTGGAGGGGATATGGGAAAACTGGGACACGGATGCATTGTTGGTGGAACTGTGAACGGATCCAACCATTCTGGAGAGCAATTTGGAACTATGCTCAAAAAGTTATCAAACTGTGCATACCCTTTGACCCAGCAGTGTTTCTATTGGGCTTATATCTCAAAGAGATCTTAAAGGAAGGAAAGGGGGCCACATGTGCAAAAATGTGGCAAGAAACTGGAAACTGAATGGATGCTCATCAATTGGAGAATGGCTGAATAAATTATGGTATATGAATGTCATGGATTTCAGAGAGGCCTGGAGAGACTTGCATGAACTGATGCTGAGGGAAATGAGCAGAACCAAGAGATCATTATACACGGCAACAACAAGACTATATGATGATCAATTCTGATGGACATGGCTCTCTTCAACAGTGAACTGTTTCAAACCAGTTCCAATTGTTCAGTGATGAAGAAAGCCATACACACCCAGAGAGAGGGATATGAATGTGGACCACAACATAACGTTTTCGTGCCCTCTATTGATGTTTGCTTGCATTATGTTTCCTTTCTTCGATTTTTTTTCTTGTAGATCCAATTTTTCTTGCACAGCAAGATAATTGTAAAAATATGTATACACGGTCGATTTGTCAAGTATTTTAACATAATTAACACTTAGTAGACTTTCTGCCATCTAGGGGAGAGGTGGGGGTTGGGGGGGGAAATTTGTAACAGAAAGCTTTGCAGTGGTCAATGTTGAAAAATTACCCATACATATGTTTTGCAAATAAACAGCTTTAATAATTTTTTTAAAAGGGGGGTGTATATATAGACAGAGGGGGCACAGGTATAAGTTGAATATGAAGGAATAAAATCTTTTCTAAAAAATTATGAAATTAAGGGGTGAGCGAGAAATGTGCTGGGAGAAAGAGAAAGGGACAAATAGAACCTAGAACTCAAAAATCTTAAAAACAAATATAAAAAGAAAATTGCAAATTATCTGCCATTAAAAACAAAACAAAACAAGAAAAAGCTCTTACCCTAGAAAGGAAAGAGAAGGAAGAGAGGGTGGAGTGAATGAGGTGATTCAAGGCAATTCTGGCTTGTGATGGAAAGTGCTCTCCACATCCAGAGAAAGAACTATGGAGACTGAATGTGGATTGAAGCATAGTATTTTTACCTTTTTTGTTGTTGCTGTTTGTTGTCAGAATTGCCTCAAATAGGAATAACATACATACTCAATACAGGTATAGAAGTCTATTTTATTCTGCAGGAAAATAGGAAAGGGGAATGGGATATGGGAAGAGGAGAGTATAATTAAAGAGAGGGCATATTGGGGAAGGGAGTGCTCAGTAGCAAAATATTTTTTGAGAAGAGACAGGGCAAAAGAGAGAAAATAAATGGGAGGAAATAGAACTAGTAATAGTATTTATAAAAAAATTTTTTTGAAGTAAGTTACTCTGATGAAATAATATTCTGTGGGAAATGAAGAGCAGGGTGCTCTCAGGAAGAAAACCTCTATGGAAAAGCCTCTATGAACAAAGTGAAATATACTGTTTACAAAGTAAAAGCAGTGTTCTGGGATGACCAGCTGTAAATGACTTTGCTATTCTCAGTACTATAATCTGCAACTATACTAAAGGACATGATGAAAAATCCTATCCATATCCAGAGAAGGAACTGATTGAGTCTGTATATAGATTGAAACATTCTCTATTTATTACTCTATCTCTCTCTTTATTTTTAACTTTATTTTTCTTGAGGGTTTTTATTTTCATTAGGGTGGAAGATCTATGTTTTCTTGACTTTTATGGAAATGTTTTACATAACTTTACATGCAATTTTTTAATTGTGGGTGGGGATAAGGGAGAGAACATAGAACTCAAAAATCTTAAATGAAAAAGGAAATTGTTTTGAATGTAACTGGAAGAAAATATTAAATTAATTTTTAAAAAAAGAATAAAGTTTCTCATTGAACTCAGTAATAGGATTATATGATGATCAACTGTGATGGACTTGGCTCTTTTCAACAATGAGATGATAAAAGGCAATTCTGATTTGTGATGGAAAGTACTATTCATATCCAGAGAAAGAACTATGGAGATTTAATGTGGATTGAAGCATAGTATTTACCGTTTTGTTGGTGCTGTTTGTTGTCTTCTCCCCCCCCCCCCCCTTCCTTTTGATCTGAGGTTTTTGTTTGTTTTTGCACAGCATAATGAGTATGGAAATATGTTTAGAAGGACTGCACATGTTTAACCTATGTTGGATTGCTTGCTCTCTTGGAAAGGAGGAAGGTGGGGGAGAGAAAATTTGAAGCACAAGGTTTTGCAATGATGAATGTTGAAAACTTATCTTTGCATGTATTTGAAAAAAAATACTAATAAAATTTTAAAAAGAAGGAAATTCTGAGAAGGAAAGATTTATTTCCTTACTGTTAAAGACACCCTTCATTCAAGCTTTGGTATGAGGCTCTTAGGAGGGGGAGAGGTAGTTTAGGGAATACATTAAACTCGTGTGTCTGTCTACACACAGTTGTACCATATCTAATCCTTCCCTTTCCTTTTCAGTGATGGTTGATGTATTCATAGAATATTAAGGAGAAAAGTTAGAAGATACAGTTAGTGAACCTCCAAGATGTTGCATCTATTGCTTAGTGAAAGATGGGGTGGTGAGTGTTACAGTAGGTAAAGTAGAGAAATAATGACTCATTCATTAAACATTTATTGCCTGCTTTGAGCAGGGCACTACTCTGGGTGTTGGAAAGATGCAAATTCAAGTAGAGAAACTCTATATGCAAGACACTGAACATGACTCTGGAAATGCTAGAATGAAGAACAGGCCCTTCTTTCTTTCTTTTTTTTTTTTTAAATTTTATTTATTTATTTGTTTGTTTTTCCTTTTTTTAAATTAAAGCTTTTCAATTACAAAACATATGAGTGATTTTTTTCTACATTGACCTTTGCAAAAAAAATTTTATTCCAAATTTTTCCCCTTCTTCCCCCTACTCCCACCCCTAGATGACAGGTAGTCTAATACATGTTAAGTATGTTAAATTATATGGCAAATCCAATATATGTATATACAGTTATCTTACTGCACAAGAAAAATCAGATCTAGAAAGAGAAAAAAACAAAAAACAACCTAAGAAGGAAAACAAAATGCAAGCAAATATTCACAGAAAGCATTAAAATGCTGTGTTGTGGTACACACTCAGATCCCACAGGCTTCTCTCTGGATGTATATGACTATCTTCATCACTGAACAATAGGAACTGGTTTGAATCACATCATTGTTGAAGAGAACCACGCCCATCAGAATTAATCATTGTATAATCTTGTTGCTGTGTATAATGATCTCCTGTTTCTGCTCATTTCTCTTAGCATCAGTTCACGTAGGTCTCTCCAGGCCTCTTTGAAATCATCCTGCTGGTCATTTCTTACAGAACAATAATATTCCATAACATTAATGTATCATAATTTATTCAGCCATTGTCCAATTGATAGGCATCCATTCAGTTTCCAGTTTCTTGCCATTACATAAAGGGCTTTCACAAACATTTTTGCACTTGTGAGTCCCTTTCCCTCCTTTAAGATCTCTTTGGAATATAGGCCCAGTAGAAACACTGCTGGGTCAAAAGGGATGCACAGTTTGATAAGTTTTTTGAATATAGTACCAGACTGCTCTCCAGAATGGTTGGATCCATTCATAATTCCACCAACAATGAATGTATCATTGTCCCAGTTTTCCCACATCCCCTCCAACATTTGTCATTATCTTTTCCTGTCATCTTAGCCAATCTGACAGGTGTACAGTGGTATCTCAGTGTTGTCTTAATTTGCATTTCTCTGATCAATAGTGATTTGGAGCACATTTTCATGTGACTAGAAATAATTTAAATTTCCTCATCTGAAAATTGTCTGTTCATAATTTTTGACCATTTATCAATTGGAGAATGGCTTGAATTCTTATATATTTGAGTCAGTTCTCTATATGAGGCCTTTCTTGTTTATTTTTACACAAAATTAAATCTTGGCAGAATATTTGATGCTGCAGGACACATAGCAGCAAATGTTTTTCTTTTTTTTAATATATAAAGCTTTTTATTTATAAAACATATGAGTGATTTTTCAACATTGACCTTTGCAAAAACTTTTTTTCCCCTCCTTCCCCCCACCCCCCACCCCTAGATGACAGGTAATCTAATACATGCTAAATAGGATAAATTATATGACAAATACAATACATGTATACATATCTATACAGTTATCTTACTGCACAAGAAACACCAGATCTAGAAAGAGAAGAAGAAAAAAACAACCTAAGGAAAACAAAATGCATGGAAACATTCACAGAAAGCGTTAAAATGCTGTGTTGTAGTTCACACCCAGTTCCCACAGGCCTCTCTCTGGATGTATATGGAACAGGCCCTTTTTTCAAGGAGCTTATGCTGTAGTGATGGCGTATGCCATCCACAAGCACAGAGCAGAGGAGAGATCATTTTCCTGCTGGAAGAAAGGAAAAAGAGGAGCTGGATCTTGAAGGAAGAGAGGTTTGCATTAGGTGGAGTTGTGGAGAGTACATTCCAGCTGAGAGGCACAGCCTATTTATACCAAGGCACAGAGGTGGGAGAAGGCAAATGGAGATTAGGGAATAGTTAGTCTAGTTTGACCTGAATGGGGTGTATATGAAGGGGAGTCGGGCACAGTATGACTGGAATAGTGGGTTGGAGAGAGGTGTCCTCCATAGACCTTCAAGAGCCCTGGAACAGGGCAGTCCTGTGCTTTAGATTGTTTTTGCAGCTGTATAAAGGATGAATGGGAGAGCAAAGAGACCAATGATGATCATGGGTGTGGAAAAGAAGCACAGCCCAGTCCTGCAAACATTTATTAAGCTCCTTCTCTGTACAAGGTACTTTTTGCTAGAAGCCAGGAACACAAACTCAAAACTAAAAATGGCTTCTGACCTCAAGAAGCTTCTACTTTACTGGAAGATTTAAAGAGAGTTCAGAAGCAGTTTATTGGTTGTAGAGGAATGAGGAAGAGTCAAAGATAATAAGATGGAGACTGGATGTGTAGATTTGGGGACCGTCAACACAGAGGTCACACTCTGTGCTGGTAGATGAAGTCATCTGCCCATAAAGCACATAAGAAGGTTGTCATTTTGGGATAATAAGTGATGTGGACAAATTCTGATAAAGTAGGGGAAAAGCAGCTGTGAGGTGTCATTTCTAATTGGGGTGAGGGGGAGTAGTATTCATTTAAGAAATAATAGTAATCATGGAAAAGTCAGTGTTGTACATGAGCAGTTAGTTGTTCTACCAAAGCTAGGTTTTCAGTCAGAAATCTCTAGGTGGTGCAGTGGATAGAGCCGTGGTCCTTGGGTCAGAAAGACTGAATTCTTATTCTTGTATCAGACTCTTAGTAGCTTTGTGACTTCTGACTCCGTTTCCTTAACTGTAAATGAGAAATAACAGAACCTTCCTTCCATTGTTGTTGTATTAATAAGCACTCAGCACAGTACTTGGCTCATAGTAGGTACTTAATAATTGCATGTTTCTTTCCTTTCAAAACTTTTAGTCTTAGTTAAGATAAACAGTTTGACCTGTTGTGGAAAGGCACCGTCACTTTTTTGGGGGGGTGGTTCTCCTTTGACTGTTGAAATAGCAAGCAACGTAGCCCCAAATTACTGTCCCCTTTCTTCATGCTCAGAAGTTTCTGATCGCTCTAGAGTGAGCACTGAAATTGCAGTTGTCTTTCTGGTCTGTACTGAGCACAGCCACCAGGATTAAGTACGGAAGCCTATGGGACACCTCTCTTCTTCCCCCCCCCCCCTCCCCGTTTCATCCATTCCCTCTGCCTTTCCTTCCTTCTCTTACCTTCCTGTCCCTTTTTCCCTCCTCTCTCTTTCCTCTCTCCAGAGATGGGTTATGCTGAAAGCAGATACCTATTGTCTTTTAGCTTCCAGCCTCTTTTCCCCAGTCCATTGGCAATTGCTGTCCTGGAGCCCTATGACAAGGAGAAGGGGTCTCTCCAAGCAGATACCAGCTGGAACCTGCCTTCAGCAACCCTATCCAGGACATTTACTTGTATTTCACTGTGTAATCTTGTCCTTATCTTCAGCACTGCATGGGATGGGGATGAGGAGGGCTCCCCCCCTTTCCCCCCACCGCACACCCTGCTCTCCATGAAGCCTATGCAAGGCAGCTGCCTGACTCACAGTTTTGCCCTAGAGATCTAGAACCCTTGCCAGACTGGTCCTGGGAAAGGTGGGTTGGCTCATTCCTTCATTGCCTCAACCAGATCTTCCTCTGTCCCAGGGCATAGACTACTTGTAGACTCCTGGCCCCCTCCAGAACCCTTTTGGGCTGGCAAGATCTGCTTGCTGCCCTTTGGGCTTTTCCCAGCTGTCTGGCTAATCCGAGGCTGAGGCATGCAGTTTGCTTATCCCCGGACCTCCTTCACTGCCCCAATTCCCTAGGCTGGCCTCCCAAGGAAAGTAGCTTTCTCACCCTAAGGACTGGATTGGATTCAGTTCTGCCCTTCCACATGGACCACTGGTTTGTGTAAAGTAGACTCGAGGTCACCTTGTTTGACCCCAATCATCCAGGAATCAGACTGCCTTAGAGCTGACTTGGGCCATGAGGTGGGGATTGTTGTTTGTATTCATTCTCAACAGCAACTTCAGGGCCTCGGGGTGGGGGGCCCTGTCTGCTTCATGGATTCCCATTGTACTGTTGGAGCGAGTGCAGGGTATGTGACAGCACCTGGGATGCTGGATGTTGGGCCATAAAGGAAACTGTGTCAAACCCCACCTTTTCCTACTGAGTCAGATTCAGAAGCATTTCCTTCCACAGCATGATCTTCTTGTGCTTGGGCAGGTTTTTGGTGACCTTCTTGACCTTCAGAAAACCCGAGAGTTGTGCAGAAGAGTGAGCAGCTGTTGTGGGCATGCTCAGAGGTATATGTCTCTGGACCCCCTTCCCCCATTCCATCCTTCCTCTGACCATTTGTTTGCTATACCATTTATCATCTTAGGAAAGGGAAGAAGCACAAAAGGAAAAAATAATGGGGATAGGAAAGAACACCGGGCTTGGAATCAGGAACTTTGGGTTTTAGACCTGACTTTGCCATTGGGTACTGGGTGACCTTTAACTTTGTGTGCATTTCCTGAGTAGATGAGACAATTTAACATCTGAGACCTTTCCATTTTAATACTTTATGATTGCATCTTTGGAAGCAAGGAAAATGAAGGAATGGGAAAGGGCAGGAAGCATTTATATAGCATCCACTATGTGCCAGGCAGAGTGTTATAAATGCTTTACAGATATTATCTCATTTGATTCTCACGATAATCCTGGGATGTGTGGCTTATCCTCCTTATCATCCTAATTTTGAAGTTCAATTTTAAAAAATGACTATGCTTATGCTGTGACCTTAGGCAAAGGCATGCACAAATATGCAAAAATAAACTAACATCTAAGAAATGCCTTTTAAAGTTCTGTCAAAGGCTCCTGTCCTTTTCCAACTAAAGGATATTACTTTAGCAAATAGCATGATCATGGGAGAAGGACACATGAGCCAGTGCCCTGCTAAAGCTAAGTGCCTTCATTTAGAGTCCCAATTGGAGGCCATCGGGACCAAGGGATAGGTCACAGAACAGGGAGTTGAACTGATTTGCCACTTCCTTATTCATTGTGAGTTTTATGGACAAGACCCCCTTCCCAGCCTTAGTAAGAAGGGTTCCACATTCCTGTCCCTTTTCTAATATCGTCCTTCTTGACCTTTCTGTAGCATTTAACAGTGCTAACCCTCCCTTCTTCCTCATTGTTTTCACCCCAGTGCTGTCTCTTGGTTCTCCATCTGACTTCTGGCTTTTACTTCTTGTTCATCCACAGGATGCCCATTCACTGGAGTCAGCCACAACG
>JAJPUD010012279.1:0-38823 GCA_023553655.1 Myrmecobius fasciatus
TATGTCCCATTTTATGGTAAAGTTTTATATAGATCCCATGAGCTGCTGAGAAGAAAGTGTACTTTTTTCTCTCTCCATTCAATTTTCTCCAAAAGATCTATCATACTTAAATTTTCTAGTATTCTATTTACCTTCTTAACTTCTTTCTTATTTATTGTTTGGTTCAATTTATCTATTTCTGAGAGAGCAAGGTTGAGATTCACCACTAGTTTTGCTGTCTATTTTTTCCTACATCTCTCCTAACTTCTCCTCCAGGAATTTCCATGCTGTACCACCAAGTGAATATATGTTTAGTATTAATATTGCTTCATTATCTATGGTACCCTTTAGCAAGATATAGTTTCTTCCTTATCTCTTTTAATTAGATCAATTTTTGATTTTGCTTAATCTTAGATCAGGATGGCTATGCCTTCTTTTTTTTTAATTCACCTGAAACATAATAGATTCTGCTCCATCATTTTTCCTTTATTGAGTCTGTATCACACTGCTTTAAATGTGTTTCTTGTAAACAACATATTTTAGGGTTCTTGCTTTTAATCTAGTCTGCCATCCTCTTCCATTTTATGGGAGAGTTCACCCCATTCACATTAACAGTTAAAATAACTAACTCTGTATTTCCTGCCATCTTATTTACTCCCAATTATAATTTTCTCATTCCTTTTCCCCTTTCTCTCCTTCCCAGTATTTTACTTTTGAGCACTACTTCTCTCAAGCAGCCCTCCCTCTTTACAGACCCTCCTTCTTTCTTATACTTTTCCCTTATTATTTCTGTTTTCCCTTCTATTAGCCTACAGCTTCCCTTTCCTCCTTTCCCCTCCCACTTTTTTATAAGGTGAGAGAAGTTTCTCTGTGAAACCAAAAATGTCTAATATTCTCTCTTTGAGTCAAATCTGATGAGAGTAAGATCCACACAATGTTCATCCTCTTCCTTTCTTTGCCTCAATTATAATAGGTTTTCTTTGACTCTTGGTGAGGTGTAAATTCCCTCATTTTGCTTCCACTTTCCCCTTTTTCTGGTACAATCCACCTTCAACCTTTAGTTTCTCTTTTTAATATTATAACAACAAAATCAAATTATACATGCATTCTCTATGTATACCCATAACAGAGACACAGTTCTCAAGAGTTCTTTTCTTTTTACCTTTTTATGCTTCTCTTGAGTTCTATATTTGGAGATCAAATTTTTTGTTCAATTCCTTTTTTTCATGAGAAATAAATAGAATTCACCTGTTTTATTGAATGTCTAACTTCTTCCTTGAAAGAAAATGGTCAGTTTAATGGGCTACTTAATTCTTGGCTGCATTCCAACTCCCTTTGCCTTTTGCAATATCAGATTCCAGGCCCTTCAATCCTTTAAGGTGGAAGCTGCTAGCTAATTCTGATTGTGACTCCTCAACATTTGAATTGTTTCTTTCTTCCTGCTTGTAATACTTTTCCTCAATCTGATAATTCTGAAATTTAACCAAAATATTTCTTAGATTTTTAATTTTGGGGTCTCTTTCAGGAGGTGTTCAGTAAATTCTTTCAATGGCTCTTTTACCTTCTGATTCTATGACATCAAGGCAGTTCTCTTTCATCATTTCTTGAAAAATAGTGTCTAGGCTCTTTTTTCATCATTGTTTTCAGGAAATCCAATACTCCTTAAATTGTCTTTCCTGATATATTTTCCAGGTCAGTTATTTTTCCAAGTGGGCATTTTACATTTTCTTCTATTTTGTCATTTTTTTTTTTGGTTTTGCTTGATTGATTCTTGCGGTCTCATTTAGTCATTCATTTCCATTTGTTCAGTTACAATTTTTAGTAAATTATTTTCAATTACTTTTTAATTCTTTTTTTATTTGTCCAATTAAATGTCACAATGAGTTGTTTTTTTCTTCTAGAGATTTTTTTTGCATTTCACAAATTCTGTTTTTTTAAGAAGTTAGTTTATTTTTCCTTTTCACAAATTTTGCTTTTGATGGACTTGTTTTCTTTTTCCACTTTGTCAAATCTATTTTTAAAGGAGTTATAAGCTTTATTCATTTCATTTCTATTTTGTAATGAATTTTCTTTAGATAAGTTCTATGTTTCCTTTTCCAAACTCTTTTGCAAATTTCTCATTTCCTTTCCTTATTTTTCTTCCAGCTCTCTCTTAAGATCCTTTTTAATTTCTTCTAGAAGAGCCTTGGGTGATAAGGACCAATTTCTATTATTTTGGGGTGTTTCCTCTCGAGATGATCTGCTTTTAGTCTCTCAGGGTTTGAAATCTATTCTCTTTCACTATAAAAACCTATGTCAGAGTTGGTTATACTTTTTTACTAATTTTTTTTAAGTTAAAATCTGCTTTTAGGGTAAGGGAGATTGTCCAAGTTCCTTAACAAGAAGTGGTGACTGTGCTGGATCAGTGCTGGCTACCATGAATTAGTGCCTATTGACTTTCCATGCTGGACAGTTGTAGCCAGGTCCCATGAAATTCTGGCCATTTGGGGTTTGCTATTTGCCTTTTGTTCTTGTGTTGATTATTTTATAACTTCTCTGCTTATCTGGCTTGCAATCAGAGCAGAGCTGTTGTAGAATCCTCCCTGTAGATGATCCAGCACATGGAGCCCCCACTGGCCCAGGTCTTCACTGTCTGCCCAGCATCTGTGCTCGGCCTGCTTGTGCTTGGCCCACCTCACTCTGTGCCTGATTGAAACAGACCTTTTCTGGAGATCTTCAAAATTATCTTCTGCTGGTAATTTGTTACACTCCCAACATTCATGGATTCTGCCAATCCAGGACTAATTAAGAGGCTGGATTTGGTATGTAGTCTGTGGATCTTGGAAAGATGTCAGAAGGAAATGTGTGTCCTCTCTGCCATCTTCACTCTGCCCACCTCTATTCTGTATTTCCAATAGGCTTTCTCCACTTTCATGTTTTAATAATACTTCAGGTTTACTTTCTGAGTTATGAGTTCTTTCACTGTTGAAATTCAAATTATATTTCATCCCCCATCGCTACTTTTAAGGAATATTCTAAGCATAACCTGTTCCTTAGTTTTAACCCATAATCATAAACTTTAAAAGAAATTATCTCTATGGATATTTTTACTTTAAATTTTAAAGAAATTTACTTAAATAATCAGCCCCCATAAAATATCTGTTTTCAATCCATTTTTAAGTCAGTGACTTTATATTTTACAAATTTTATTTAGATAAATGCCATTTTTCAAAATAAAAATTGCAAACAAATATAAAAAATATGGATAGAAACTTTATTGTTTTTTAAATATATATATATATCATGGTAGTTATTACTTTTTTAGAATGCTGGGGAAGAATTCTAGAAGAACATTATTCTTCTAAATTATTTCTGGAAATATTAATTTTATCTATTATTATTATTTATTTAATAGTATTTTGCACTGTTTTTTCTCTAAAGAACAGAAATTAGTATAAGGGAAATGAATAAATAGCATAAATTTCATTGAAGCAATGGGACAAAAAAATGAAAATAAGTTGGGAAGAAGAAGATAAGAAAACAACTTTAAAATATTTGATAAAATATCAGCTTAGATATAGTTTTTAGCTTGTGATATGTAGTGAGTTGTTTGTAAATATGAACTTTGGTAGGAAGAAGAACAGGCTATGGAAAGATAGTGGTCCAGAGAAAAAGACAAAAAATCTGTGTATTTGATAAAGAGGGAGATAAAAAAAAAAGGCAAGCCTTAGGGTGTGGATAGGACAAAGAAAATCTGGGAAAACTAGATACATAGGTTCAAAAAGTAAACAAAGATAAGAGAACTTTCCACTCTTTCTAGCTCCTACCCATATTGCTTAAATACTCAGTAATAGAACTCTAGGCAATGTGGCAATAGAAAATATTTTCTGTGCCTAAGAATAAGAGTTTGAAAGAGTTTACATTCTATTAACGTTAAAGCTAGAAATGGTATTTCCTTTTGAAGAGCCTTGTAACATACCAAAAGCAGGTGCCATTTCTATTTTACAGATGAAGAAAAAATATCACAAGAGTATCCTCTGCCCACATAAAAAGTTATCTATTTAAAATATGGTGCCAAAAATAACGTCAAGAACAAATTTAAAGAATAGCATTTTTAGGGAATCTAAGCATACCATTTTTTCTTAGTTTTAAACCCACAATCACCATCTTCAAAGAGAACTAAGTATATCTTCCAAAATTAGAAGAAATTAAATTAAATCATTATATTAAGGATGTGATGTAAATGGATTGCATCAATCTTTAGAACTCCATTAAAAACAAATCAAACCAATCTTTCCTCTCATGGAATCTTTCTACAACTGTTTCAAAATAAAATTTGAATGTGAGTGCACAATTCCTTTTTGAATGGAGACAATAATAAAAGAGAGAAAATTGGTAGAAGCAAGGAATATTCCTGAGGAACAAACACAGTACTTGGTAAGATCCTGAATGAGAACAACACATCACAACTGAATCAAAATCTTTTTGCCTAGGAAGCTGAGTTATTTGTCATAAAAAGGATAAGATTTATAAAATCAGTGAATTCATAGCAGACTGTGAGTTTCTTTTTTGGTGAGTTTGGAAGTTCTTGCAAATATTCCAAGATCGTTAGTGGGATTTAGAGAAAAAATGCTATAGATGTGATAATTGGAGATGAATATTAAGAATAGATAGCCTGGTGATTGATATGAAATGAATGTGGAAAGTAAAAAGAGAGAGAAAGAGAAGACAAATTGCATAAGAATCCGAATAGAACCTTATAATGTATACAGGGAAAAGTGGAAAAGAAGAAACCTGATGAAGAACCAGATAAGCAGAAGTCAGAGAAGGGGAAAATCTGAGAAATGAAAACATTTCAGGTATTTGTCAGAAGTCATAAATTCCCTAGAAATTATGAGAATTACAAGAAGAATAAGGTATATTAACCAAAAACAAGGATGGTGAAGAATTTAGCTATTATTTTTTCTCAATTACATGTAAAAACCAGTTTTTACTGCTTTAAATTTAAGACCTTATTTCTCTCCCTCCTTTCCTTACTTGTTCACTGAGAAAATTAGCAATTCATATAGGTTATAAATGAGCAGTCATATAAAACATATTTCTATATTAGTCAACATTTGTCATGCTATGAAAGAAAACAGGCAAAATAATCAAGAAATGTAAAGTTTAAAAAAAGGAAACTCTGATATGCATTCAGACTCCAGTTCTTTCTCTGGAAGAGGATGACATTTTTTAATTCTAAGTCTTTTGGAATAGTCATGGAACATTGTATTGCAGATAATAGCTAAATAATTCACATTTGATCATTATGCAGTATTGTTGTGACTGAAAACAATGTGATCCTGGATACATCCCCACCTAAATTTGCATCAGTTCATGTAGGTCTTCCCATGCTTTTTGACAGCATCCTGTTTGTCATTTCTTATAATTCACTATCACAAATATATATCAAAACTTGTTCAGATATATCTCAATTGACAGATATTCCCTTGATTTTATCTTCTTCACTATCACTAAAATAGCTGTTATAAATATTTTTTGTTTCTTTTAATCTTTTTAGGATCCAGACCTACTAATAGTATTGTTGTGTCAAATGGGCACACATTCATGGAATTTCTCTTTAGAATAGTTGAATCAGTTCAAACTTTACAATTAGTATCTCAAATTTCCTATATCCTCTCCAAAATTTGTCATTTTCTTTTTCTGTCCTATAATCCAATCTCAGAAAAATTCTACTTTGCATTTATCTAATAAAAAGTGATTTAGAACATTTTATATGATTTTAGATAAATTTGATTGTTTTATCTGAAAACTACATGCTTATATTCTCTTATAATTTATCAATTGGAGAATGAATTTCATCGTTATAAATTTAACTCAGTTCTGTATATATTTGAGAAAAGAAGACTTTTCATTAGACCAATTGTACTTTTTAAGGAATTACCTTTCTTTCCCCAGCTATTGACTCTCTTACATACCTCTGATTTCTTTTCTCTTTTTTTTCCTATCTCTCTTATCTGTCTTTTAAAGTCTTTTATGATCACTTCCAAGAAGCTTTTTTGAGCCTGAGACCAATTCATATTACTTTCAGATTTCTTCTGTGGACATTTTGTCTTAGTTTGAGTTGGTGTTTTGGTTTTCCCAGTCACCATATTAGCTTTCTGTGGTCTAGGTTCTTTTCTGTTCCTTGCTCATTTTCTTATTTTCTTTCCTTTTCTTTATATATATGTTTACTTTTGTAATTGATCTCTGTTGCTGGGGTAAAGGATAAATTGTCCCAAGATTTTTGTGAACATTTCTGCAGTTCTGAGCCTTGGCTTTGAGTACAGGGGCCCCTTTTCTTTGATGTTTTGCTTTCAGCATGGGGTAGATTTATCTGATTTTTCCAGGAAACAACCTGATTTCTCATAATTTTTCCTTTGAACTGGTGTTGGAAGTGGCCTCATGAGCAGTAGCCCAAATAGTCTCATACAGAGTCACACTCCCTGGTTTACTCTGCTACTGAGCCAGGACCAAGGGTGTCAGCTGCTTGATCTGCTGTGATCAAAACTCTCTCAATGGCTTCCCCAGATTCTGTCTCAGCTGGACTTAACATCTCTTTCATTCCAGTGAGACTGACCTTTCTTGGAGTCTTTCCAATTTATCTTGAGCAGGAGAGTGGTTTTATTCCATCAGATTCCGTTCAGAAGTTGAGTTTCATGTGGTTTTTGTTAGAAACTGAGAGGGCTCTAACAGCTTTGTAGCTTCACTCTAACATCTAGATTCCAACCACAGAAGTCTTCTGAAAAATTTTATTTTATTTCATGCAATCAACATTATCCATTTTACTTTCTTTTTTTCTCTATTGCATGTTTTATCATAAACTTTATAGAATTTACAGATACATTTTTCCGCATTTCCCTATTTTTCTTAGACTATCATCCTTTATATTTAAATCATTTATCCATTTTGACTTTATATTGATAGGCAGTGTGAGATGTTGGTCTATGCATATTTTATGCCAGACTAATCTGCAATTTCCCCCAGTGATTCATTTCAAGTAGTGAACTATTACAACTAAAGTTTGGATGTTTGAGTTTAAAAACACTAGTCTAGTATGGACATTTGTCATTATGTATTATGAAGTTAACATATTCCATTGGTCCATCATGCTATTTCTTAGTCAGTAATAAATTGTTTTGATTTTACTGCTTTGTAATACAGTTTAGAATCTGATACTTATGCCATATTTAATAGTATTATTTTCTTGAGTTTTTGTCTTCTAGAAAAATATTGTTATAAATTTTGCTAGTTCCATAAAATAATTATTTTGTGATTTGACTGGCATGACACTAAATAAGTAAATTAACTTAGCTAGAATTGTAATTTTTTATTGTTATTTCAGCCTAGCTGTGAGCAATTAATATTTCTCCAGCTATGGATATCTGTTTCTATTTATGTGAAAATTTTTTGTTGTTGTTGAGGCAATTGGGGTTAAGTGACTTTCCCAGGGTCACACAGCTAGGAAATATTGTGGATTTTTTTTATAATTGTGTACATATAATTCCTGGGTTTAACTTGGCAGCATTTATATTGTCCTCAGTTATTTAAAAGGAATTTGTCTTCTTATTTTTTCCCTGCTGGATTTTGTTAGTAATACATAGAAATGATGTGGGTTAATTTTTCTTTTAATTATACAGCTTTACTAAAGGTAATTGTTGCAACTATTTTTAGTTATTTCTGAAGGTTCCCTCAGTACACCTATTCTATCATCTGATAAGAGTGATATTTTTTCTTTGTCTATTTGTATTATATTAGTTGCTTTTCTAGTTTTATTGACAGATTTTGCAGCATTTTAAGTATCTGGAATCTTAATGATCATAATGTATCCCCTTGCTTCATCTGTGATCATATTGGAAAGGTTTCAAGTTCATCACTATCACAAATGCTTGTTCTTGGTTTTAGATAAATATTATTTATCATTTTAACAAAGGCTGCATTGTGTCCTATGCTTGTTAGTATTTTAATAGAAATGGGTGTTGTATTTATTTTTTTTAATTTTATAATAATGTTATAATCAAATTCTATTTTATTAAATGTAATATTCTTTGTATACATGATAATTTATTATTATGATTTTAATTGTTTTTTTAATTGATATGGTCAATTATGCCAATACACACATACATAGATTCAAATATATACATATATATTTTTACTCATTTGCTTATCTATTTACTTTTTCCTTCATTTGTTTGTTTATACCTATCTATCTTTATATTTATATTGAACCAATCTTTGTTCCTGGTATAAATTCTACCTAATCTTGTGATATATTTCTGTAAACTCCTTACTAATATGTGTGTATTTGTTTACTTATATTTTCACTGATATTCATTTAGGAAATTGTCCTATACTTTCCTTTTTTTGTTCATCCTGTTTTAGGTATCAATCATATTTGTGACATGAGAGAAATTTTTCATTAAACTCCTTTAAGATTTTAAAAATTACTTCATAGTGTTAAGATGAATTAATCCTTTAGTATTTGGTACAAGTTTCTTGTAAATACAACTGGCCCTGAGTATGTTTTTTCCTTAAAGACCTAACTGACAGCATATTTAATTTATTTTTCTAAAAGAAGGTTATTTAACATTCCTTTTCCATTTCAATTAATCTGGGGAGTTTATATTTTATTATTACTGTTGTTATTTGTTCTTTGTTCTCAAGGAGAAACATGACATCAAGGAAGTGATACTATTATATGGAAGTGAATTAAGGGAAAGAAGGCTGTGCAGAGTCACCTGTTTTACTTTCTTCTCCAGAGCCATTTCAGTTCATTGATCTGTTATAGAGCAGTCTATTGACTGATGGCCCTGGATGCAGTGGGACATCTTGCTGTTGTTGTTGTTTTTAAGCTAAAAAAACCACAGCAATTGAGGGAAAGAACAGCCCCTTTCACTTAATCCGCCCAAAAAAATAAATAAATTGATGAATCTGGGAAGGGGAAGACATTTAGGGTTTCTGACCAAAACACAAATTATTGCTGTTTACATTCACTTTCAGTTAATCAAGACCCAAACAATGACCAGTTGAGTTTGGCCATGTTCATAAAATTCATAAACATTGTCAATTTCATTAGTCTATAATTTAGTAAAATAGTTTAAGACAATTTCTTTAATTTCATGTTTATTGATGGGTATTTATCATTTTCTTTAGTTCAATATTTGTTTTTATTTTTTATTTGTTTCCTAATTTTTACTTTCCATTTCTTTGATTTTCAGAATATGTATTTTGGTATTTTATTATGGTTTTTATTTTTATTTTTCTAGTTTTATTTAATTTAATTGTCTATGTTTTATGGAAGAATTCAACCCATTAACATTCACAGTTACAATTGCCATATGTATATTTCTCTCCATCCTATTTTTTCCCCTCTTTATTTATTTTTCTCTCTTTTCACCATCCCTCCTGATTAATGTTTACTTCTTACCATCTCCTACCTCAATCTGACTTTTCTTTTATTATCTCTCTCCCTTTCTCTTACCTCTGGCTACAATTTTTTTGGCTCTCTCTTTTATTTAGCCCATTCCTTTTCTTTCCCCCTTTTCTTCCTATTTCACATATAGGGTATCATACATATTCTCTCTTTGAGTTAAATCTTGGAAGATGAAGCTTCAGACAATTCTTATCTTCCTCTCTTCTTTTCTTTGACATATTAGAAATTTTGTGCCCTTTCACATGTTCTAATTTATCCTCTACTTTCCTTTTCTCCCAATACAATCCTTTTTCTATTTCTTAATGTTTCTTAACAATAAAAATGTCTCTTAAACATCTCTTTATTAAATATAAAAATATAATAAAATATAACCTCTAATTTGACTTCGAAAAAAATTTTTTTACCTTTTCCAAAAAAATTATTTTGGCTTGAGACCAGTTAACATTTCCCTTTAAGGTTTTACAAGTTGGATTTTTGTCCTCTTCTGGGTTGGAGTTTTGATCTTTCCTGACAAAACAGTAGCTCTCCTTAGTAAAGGTTATTTTTTGTTTCTTGGTTATTTTCTTTTATCTTTATGGGGCCTCTTCCATGGTTTTTAAAGTCAAGTTTTCTTCCTGGGTTACAGAGAGCACTGCCACAAACTTTTTCTGTCTTTAACTTTTGGGATGCCTTGCACTTTGGCTCTGAGTGCATGGGTCTCCAGTGTTTGGTGATACTCATAGTACTGGTTATAGCCTGATACAATCCCTTCTGATGTTGCCTGCTTTCCAAAGGTGGCAATTTACCTTTTTTTTTTAATAGCCCTGGAGAGTCTTCTTATTGCTCTAATATGCTGCTGTCATTTTGAGGCAGATTTGGGGAGTATTGGTTGCTAATATGGGTTGTGGTTAAGATAGTACTAAGGGCTTGGCCAGATATCATCTGCTATGTGCTACACTCCACTTTGACTCCAGCGAGACTGACCTTTCCTGAAGTTATTCCAAGCTATCCTGAACTTGAAAAGTATTTCATTCCATCTTTTAGGAGATTCTATTACTCTAAAATCTATTTACAGACTTCATTTTGAGGTTCTTTTTAGGGAAACTGAGCAGAGTCAAGGTAACACCATTTCTTCTCTCTGCCATCTTTGAGTTTTATTTTGTTTGTGTTTTTTTTCAATGCATGCCTAACTAATGGATGTACTTTTCTTTCTTTTTTTTATTTATTTATATATATATATACATACACATATATATAAATTCCACTTAAGCTGCATATCATTGTAAACAATTTACCATTTATTTCTATATTTAAAATTTTTCTAGTTGTATTTAAAACAATATTTAAAACGTTTGACTTTGATTCTTTTCTTTATCCCCACTTCCTCCCAACATTAAGAAATGAAATGCTGTTAGACAAAATATTTCCATAAAAGTTATGTTGTGAAAAAAAATATAGATCTCCCACCCTAAAATCATCCTTAAGATAGATAGATAGATAGAGAGAGAGAGAGAGACAGAGAGAGAGACAGAGAGAGAGAGAGAGAGAATGGGAAGGAGGGAGGGAAGGAATGCTTCCATCTGTATTTAGACACAATCAATTTCTTCCCTGGATATGGATAGGATTTTTCATCATAAGTCCATCAGACTTATTATTAGTCATGGATCAGTGTACAGCTGAGAGTAGTAAAGTTATTTACAGTTGATCACCCCAGAACATTGCTATTACTTTGTATGCAGTACATTCCATTTTGCTTGCGTCAAAGTAAGAATTTTTAGGTTTTTGCTTTGCTTTTGTTTTTGTTGTTTTTTCCTGAGGACATGCTGCTCTTCATTTCTGATAGAATAATAAAATTTCATCATAATCACAATTTCTTCAGCTATCACGTTCTTCCCTTTCCATATTCCATTCCCATATATACATATATATATATTTGCATAATAAGATAGATTTATATATATATATGTATATGTTTATAATATGCAAATATATGTATATATTTGCATAGTAAGATAGATTTATATATATATATGTATATATATATTTATACTATGCAAATATATATATATATATTTTCATAGTAAGATAGATTTCTATACCCATATTGAATGTGTACGTTATTCTGATGAGAGTAAAGGTTACTCACTCCCTCTCTCTTCCTTCTCTTCTCTTCCATTATAAAATGTTTTTTCTCATCTCTTTTTAAGGCAAATAATTTAAATGATTCCACTTCTTCCTTTCCCTTTCTTGCAGCACATTACTCTCTCACCATTTATTTTCATTTTTAAAAAGATAGTATTTGTTCATATTCAACTCATATCTGTGCCCTCTCTCTATATATACTCCTAACTTCCATAATGAAAAGAAAGTTCTGAGTTACAAGTATCATCCTCCACAGATAAACCTTATGGAATCTCTAATGATATTACTTTCCTGATTACCCATGTATGCTTCACCAGAGTCCTATATTTGAAAATCTAATTTTTCATTCATCTCTGCACTTTTCATGACAAATGCTTGAAAATCCTCTCTTTTTTTCATTGAATTTCAACCTTTTCCCCTGAAAGATTATAATCAGTTTTGCTGGGGAGATATCCTGCAACCTACCATTTGCCTTTCTTTTCTCTATTTGGCCAATTCTTTTTTAAGGAGTTTGGCTTTTCACTGCATTTTGTGTGCTTTTTTTATTCTTTCACATTCTCTTTTTTTAGTTGTTATTTTCTTTTTCCATTATTCTTATTTATTTTCCAATTATTTTCCTTTACTTTTCTTACTTGATTTTTAAAATACTGAATGTTTCCATGAATTCTTCTTGAATCTGGCACCAATTCATATTCTTGAGTCTTTGCTTGTAGTCATTTTGACCTTTTCCCCCTTCTGAATTTCTGTTTTGATCTTCCCTTTCACCATAGTAACTTTATTTCTTTTTTTAATTAAAGCTTTTTATTTGCAAAACATAAACATGGGAAATTTTTCAACATTGACCCTTGCAAAACTTTCTGTTAAAAAATTTCCCCCTACTGTCCCCCCCCCAGATGGCAGGAAGTTCAATACGTGTTAACCATGTCAAAATATATAGTAACTTTCTATGGTCAGATATTTTATTGTTGCTTGCTCATTTTTCAACCTGTTTCTTGACATAACTTTATATTAAGGTTGGTCTTTGCTATTCTTGTGGAAAGGGCACTATCTGTAGTTTCAGATTTTTTTTGTGCTACTTTTTCAGAACAAATTCTGAGGGTCTTTACTATTTTCTTTTAGTTTTTCCAGTGTGGTATGATCTCTGCTATTCTGATTCATGTTCTGGTCTATAAACAGGTACAAGTATTGTTTACTAGAATTGTAACTATGGTCCCATTCCCATACATCCAAGAGTTCCAACATGCTGGTGCTCCACTTTCCTTTGTTACTGCAACCTAATTTTAGTATATGCTATGGAAAATAACTTGTTACCTATGTCAGCCAAACAGTTATTATAATTTCCTTCTGATCAATTGACCAACCTTCTTACCGCATGTGGATTGAGAGCTTTAGAAATTATTTCTTCCTATTCATTTATCCCCAAGGTCTCCTGCTAGTTTTTGACAGTTGGGGTCTGCTACTGGCTGCTTTGTACAAAGCCTCTGGGATTCACTGCTAGCTTGTACCAGGGTGTGTACCCTTGCTGCTGGATTGTGGTAGGATCCAAGTTCTTACTACTGGCTTTCTGCATCCAGCTTTGGCAGGAACAAGCTCTTCACTTACCCCAGTGAGATAGATCTTTTCTGACAATATTCTACATTTTTTCCTGGAATAATGTTTCATCATGCCTTACTTTCCTCACTCCATCATTTATTTTGATTCCTTATTTTAAAGTTGCTTGGGGAGAAATTTGTTTGAGGTTGGTTAAATCTCTGGCTTTATTCTGTAATCTTGCCTCCATCTCCAAGTTCTTGCCTAAGCAGCTTATCTTCTAATGAGGAAAGATAATATCCATATTTATATTTATCTTTCCATCTCTCCATCTACTTATAGGAATAATGGCTTGAGAAGGGAATTTTGCCTTACCTAATCAAAAAAAGGTTTTAAATAGAATAGTAAAACTATTAATTTGCAAAGCCTTTTCTTGAGATGGAAATTTTGATAAGGTTCTTACTTTTTCTGAGAGTTGGAGAAAGCTGCTGGTGGTGTTGGGTAGTTACATGAGCAGAGATGATGAAATATTGAATGACAAGGCATGCCCCAAAGCATTATAGTGTGGCTGGGTCAAACTATATATGCTATATTTTGAACAATTAGAAATACAGTAACCCAGAGTTGAAAACTGGAAAACTGCCAGAAGTGGAAACTAGAGTGCAGAATGTTAGTGGTCTAAAGATGACCAAAAGTCATGACAATTTTAAAATGCAAAGGGACAGTCCATTTTGTGTCATTAAGATACTCATATGTTAAATAAATGGACTGAAAGATATGCTGAAAGAATAGAGTTAGAGTGAAATTCTATTCATATATGAAATTTGAATAGAAATGGATGAGTAAGAGGAGAGGGAAAGGAATTTTTTTAAAGATAGCTCAAAGGAGGCAGCTAGGTGGCATGGTGGATAGAGTACCAGCCCTGAAGTCAGGAGGACCTGTGTTCAAATCTGGCCTTAGACACTTAACACTTTTAGCTGTGTGACCCTGGGCAAGTCACTTAACTCCAGAACATAAATCCCCAATGAGATAATTTTGTGTGCTCTCTCTTTCCACTATGGATGTCTATATTTAAAGGTTAGCATGTTCTCATTATGGTAGGAGTGAGGAATGGTGAGAAAATGTTCTGTTTTTAATGATATTACTTTGTTATTCCATTGAGAGCTGCTAGGTGGCACAATGTATAGAATACTGACCCTGAATCAGGAAGACTCATCTTCCTAAGTTCAAATATGGCCTCAGACATTTACTAACTGTGTAACCATTATAAAGTCACTTAATTCTGTCTCTGTTAGCTCATGTGTAAAATAAGTTGGAGCAGTAAATGGCAAGCCATTCCAATGCTTTTGCTGAGAAAATCCCAAATAGAATCATGAAGGGTCAGACACAAGCTAAATAACTGAACAACAACAGATGGAATAGATGTTATTATACTTACTTTATGGATGCAGAAAATGGAACACCTAGAAGTTCACAGATATTACCAGTTTTACAAAATCTATTAAGAATCTGAGGTAAGATTTGAACTCTGGCTTGCTTGAGTCAAGGTGCTCCATATATTTTCCTTGAATGTAAAATCAAAACAATATATCACTTCCAGAGTTGTTGTAAAAATGAAATAAGAAAATATGTGTAAAGCATAGTATCTGATATATAATAGGTGCTACATAGATGGTATTGTTGCAATCTATCATTGTCTTTTCTATTTATCTTGCCAGCTACCTATATCAATACTGAACAATGATAGACACACATCATGAATATTTAAATATGTTTTTCTGAGAATGTAAATGATTAAAAGGTACATTTTTTTTCAATTTCTCTTATGTTTCTCTAGCACTTTCTGTCTTTACTGCTGTAGGGTAGCATCATTTACCATTTCACTAACCCTGTGTAGTATTTATTTAACACACTGTGATATTTTATACTTAAAGTGCTTCTTTCATATTAATTTTAACTATGTTTCTTCTACAAAGAAATCTTGAAGAGAGGATGAAATAATTGGTTCAATAGTAAAAACACAAAACAAAACAAAACAAAACAATAGAATTGGAGGATTCCACTGTCTCTTTAATGTATGTGGCTTAAGGTTACTGTGCGATTTTTTTAGTCATTGTAAAAGGAAAGAGTTAAAATATACTTTTTTACTTCCATTCCAGCTCTAAATTTTATGATCTCATGATTTGCATCTTTATTAATTTTGTTTATTGCCAACCCCCAAATGAGTTCAATATTGTACACCACTCTGATTGCACAATTACTTTTATTAACTACTTTCCTCTTCTGTCTACCTTCTTCTCTGTCAATTTTAATATGAAAAATAGATTGGAAGAACATTAAAAAACTCAAAAAATTATCTTCCACTAGTGAAGAAAGAATATTATCAAGGGTAAATATTTACTTCCACTTTAAGAGATTATGTAACTGGAAAGGAAGAAAGCAAATATTACATCTTTTATTTCTCACAACAACTGTGGCAGGTAGATGTTCTAATTTCCCACATTTTGCAGTTGAAAAAAACTTATGAAGACAGAGGTTAAGTGATTTATACAGAGGCTAATCGTGATGAAGATGGGGTAAACTAAAATTCTTCTTGAATCCACCAACACTCAATCCATCTAGCTGCTTAAAGGCATGCACTTAGCAGACAAAGGAGTTTCTGCTAGCTTGAAAATGGAGTATTATCATGTCTCCGAATTTCTCTTCCCAACCACTTTTATTTGTGATGTGGTATTACAGACATTATTTCAGTTCTTATTTCATAGATGATAAAAAACAGAAAGTTAAATATCATGTGCTATATCTAGAATCACTGAGCTATTAAGAGGCAAGGGTGGTTTTGAACCTAAGTCTTTCTGATTCCACGATTAGCTTTTTATACATGCTAATACAACCTTTCCCAGAACTCTACCAATTAGCATAATATTTTGTATAAGAGAGGTATTTAAAAACTGTTTACTGAATTAAATTTGATATTGCTATTGGATAATTCTAGTACTAATAGATCATTACTACACCTTATCTCAAAGAAATCTTTTTTTTTTCTTATAAGACTTGTTTTCTCACTTACTCTAAATTAGAATCACTGGATTTATTTCTGCTTAGGTAAAAGTTCTATTTGCTTGAAAGTCTTTCTTTTTATTAATTCATATAGTCATGTTGAGTGATAAGAATAGTCAAGTAACTGGATGAAACATTTCCATAACATGGAAACTTTTTTTGAGGTGGTGGTAGAAGGAGTTCTTCTTTTTGGGGAGAGTAATATGACTCAGCATGGGAGCAATGTTTTAAACAGGCCTAATGGAGTTCCTTCCCCTCCCATCATGGTTTTATCAAATGCTTCTGTGTTTTCAATCAGACAGTCTTGATAAGGTTATAATCATGTCTCTCCTTTTTTCTCTTTATTTTTCAAAATATGTGCAAAAATAGTTTTTCTACATTCCCTTTTACAAAACTTTATGCTTCAAAAATTTTTCCCTGCTCTATCTCCTTCCCCTTCCTCTAGGTAGGATAAACATGTCATTTTTCTAAACATATTTTAGATTTATCATGCTGCAATGATAAAGAATGAGAAAGGAAATAAGAAAGAAAAAAAGAGCAAGCAAAAACAGCAACAACAACTAAGGTGAAAATACTATGCTGTGATCCACATTCATCCTCCTCATCCTCTTTCTGGATGCAGATGGCTTTCCCTGTCACAGGTCTGTTGAGCTGCCCTGAATCACTTCTTTGTTCCAAAAGAACCAAATCAATCACAGTTTATCATCACATATTTTTTTTGCTGCTGTATATAATCTTCTCCTGGTTTTACTCACTTCACTTAGGATCACTTCATGTAAGTCTCTCATGTAAAAATAATTAACTAATAACCTACCATGATAATGATAAAAATAGCCTCCATCTCCAAATCTAAAACTGATGAACTGAAAGCACAAATTGAATCATTTTTTCTTTAAAAAGTGAATTGTTTGGATTAAATGATCTAGTACTATGCTCAAGTGGAATAATCTGCTTCATGCAGTACTGAGTATCCTTTCACCTGAAGTCATTATGTAGAGATTAGATGCCCTCATTGGGGATGGATACAAGAGTTCTACTCCACTGTTCATTGAATTAGTTGACCTGCTTCCAAATTTGAAATGCTACAGTTATTAAGTTCCTTCCAACACTGTCCTATTCCTTTGAAATGTCTCTAGACTATATTAATACAAATTCAGTATTGCCATGGGACTCAAAAGAACAAAAGTTCCCTATTGCCCAACTACCAAAATTGAACTTCAAAGTATCTAATATATATAATATATATTTTTATTTTTAAAACTTTGAATCTATGTTTCTATTAGTGAGCAATAAAAACAGTTTAAACATGTAAGTTATTGTTAATAACATAGTAAGAGTGTTTGGAGTATTCATGGCATGTAAAATAAAAAAAAAAAGCAAACATAAAAGTCCTTGAATATATATTGGTAGAATATCTGTCCATCATCTTATATCTTGAAAATAATTTTGAAGCTTAAAAGCATATTTTTTTCTCCAGTGCCTGCTAGTATTTTCTTTATTTTTATGTCTCCAAGTTCTATTTCAGTGCTATTGAAAAAAATAGAATATTGTAAAAAAAAAAAAAAAAAAAAGGAAATATCTGTCTAAATATTTCCTTTGGCCCCAAAGATTGACAAGGTGATTTTATTATTTCCAAATTACATTTTTTAATAAAAGCTTTTTATTTACAGAACATATGAGTGATTTTTCTACATTGACCTTAGCAAAACTATTTTTTTTGTTCCAAGCTTTTCCTCTCCTTCCCCTCACCCCCCACTCCTAGATGGCAGGCAATCTAATACATGCTAAATATGTTAAATTATATGACAAATCCAATATATGTATACATATGTATACAGTTATCTTACTGCACAAGAAACATCAGATCTAGGAAGAGAGAGACAGGAAAAAAAACAACCTAAGAAGGAAAACAAAATGCATGGAAATATTCACAGAAAGCATTAAAATGCTGTGTTGTGGTCCATACTCAGTTCCCTCAGGCCTCTCTCTGGATATATATGACTATCTTCATCACTGAACAATAGGAACTTATTTGAATCACATCATTGTTGAAGAGAACCACGTCCATCAGAATTGATCATTGTATAGTCTTGTTGCTGTGTATAATATACTCCTGGTTCTGCTGAGTTCACTCAGCATCAGTTCATGCAAGTCTCTTCAGTCCTCTCTGAAATCATACTGCTTGTCATTTCTTATAGAGCAACAATATTCCATAACATGCATATACCATAATATATTCAGCCATTCTCCAATTGATGGGCATCCTTTCAGTTTCCAGTTTCTTGCCATTACAAAAAGGGCTGCCCCAAACATTTTTGCACATGTGGGTCCCTTTCCCTCCTTTAAAGTCTCTTTGGGATATAGGCCCAGTAGAAACACTGTTGGGTCAAAGGGTATGCAGAGTTTGATAACTTTTTGAGCATAGTTCCAGATTGCTCTCCAGCATGGTTGGATCCGTTCACAGTTCCACCAACAATGTATCAGTGTCCCAGTTTTCCCCCATCCCCTCCAACATTCATCATTATCTTTTCCTGTCATCTTAGTGAATCTGACAGGTGTGTAGTGGTATCTCAGAGTTGTCTTAATTTGCATTTCTCTGATCAATAGTGATTTGGAGCACCTTTTCATGTGACTAGAAATAGTTTCAATTTCTTCATTTGAAAATTGTCTATCCATATCTTTTGACCATTCATCAATTGGAGAATGGCCAAATTACAATTTTTACATGGGCTTGGTCAAGTATATTTTTTGCTTTAATCTCTGGAGGTAAGTTGGTTGTTCATGAAAATTTTATAGGTACATTTCCTGGTGCTTCCTGGTTCCAGGCAAATTAAAAAAAAAATCAGTAGATCAGTTAAAAAAGAAACAGAGGCAAATTTAGAAAGTTACATCCAGATTGGATAGTCTTATTGAAAGAACTCTTCTCTGCAACTTCTAGCCACAAATCACCAATCTCACCCAAGAATTTCTAATTCTTCTCTAGCTCCAGGTCTAAGACTCTTGCCTCCTTGCTTGAACTTCTAAAAAACTAATCAGAGGGCTAATCTTAAATTAACCTGGCTCTACCTATTTAGTGATTAAATCAATTTTCTTTTAAATATGCACAAAGGATCAAATATGACTTATGAGCAATGCAAAGGGCAAAGCAAAGCTACATAGTGAATAAATACAAACTACAACAGCAATACTAGTCCACCTACAAGAGAAAGAATTAGTTCTGAAGCCAGAAGTACTAGACCCTATGCAGAATGAAGAAATAAATTGCTTACTATCCAAGTCTAGGCCATAGATCTATGGTGAAATAAGGAAAAGGCCTATTTCTAGGAGTAGAAAGTCCAGAGTGAGTGGCAGTTGCAAGCCTTAGTCTACCATCAAACCAAGAGCAAGTTCAGAAATCAATAAGAGCTATGTCTCTGAAACCAGGAGCAGAGAAAGGAGTCATATGCAGCATTTAACCCAGTTTGAATCCTGTAACAGTATAACCATGTGAGGAATGCCAGTCTGAATTAAATCCTGTGGTTTTACAACTCTATGCCTGTAGAACTTTACAGTTGGCTGATGGTACTAAGTTTAGCAATTATCTCCTTTTATTCCAACCACAAAAAAAGATGTATTTTCCACACCAAAACATAGCTAAATATCCCAAAGCTTAGACCAGAAAGGCAATGACAAGATTTTGTCCTAAGACTTCTTTGGAAGCACTAAAACCTTGCATATACTTAGCTTGAACTGTCTTTGATATCCTGAAATAACTTCAATTCTATCAAGAAACCTGTAGCAGGACAAAGAGCAATTAAACTCAAAACGCATATTCCTACAAAAACTGTATGGATCATATCTTTACAAAGAATTTGAGGTCAGGAAGAAGCCTTATATTTCATCATTTTGTTTTGCAAAGAAAATGGATTGTTGTCGTACTACTGAAAAGTTATCATATATAAAGAAAACAAGGCAGTGACATTTCCTGTTAGTCAATATAATCAAAACTATTGCTTTTTTGGTTCTGTCTTGTAATGGGGCAATAAAAGTACAGAGCACATTAATTTGAGTTACTTTTGTTTTTTTGTTTTTTTTTAATGATGATATGTCACATTAACAATGGAAAAAAAAACATGGAAATCATTTACTAAAAACAATGTAATATTGGCCAAATAATTATTGCTTGTTTGTAATTTTAAGTTCAGACCTATTTTTTAGTAAAATTTTGAGTAATTGTACTCCCCTCTCATTAAAAGTTATTATGGCAACAGAGAAGCTCAAGACACCAGCCTAGCAAAATAATTTTAAAATATCTACCAGCAAATCCACCGAAAAGTATAATGTGCTTAATTTCAGCTACAATTTCTAGAAGAGAACAAATAAGGCTGTGTGTATGTGTTTGATGTTAAAATAATTTTTAAAAATTAGATCACGTTGGATAGAGCACCAGCCCTGAAGTCAGGAGGTTCAAATCTGGTCTCAGACACTTAACATTCCCTAGCTGTGTGACCCTGGGCCAGTCACTTAACCCCAATTGCCTCAGCAAAAAGCAAAAAAAAAAAAATTATATCATGTGTGTGTGTGTGTGTGTGTGTGTCTTTCTGTGCCTGTATTTTTGGTCAAACATAGCTGATAGGGGATTATTTAATGGAACTCAGATAAGAATTATATAGGTTGAAAAATCAAAGAATATTCTGTTCTTATTCTAATAAATTGATGATATGGAGGCATGTGAAAAATATAGACAAATTTTATGTAAGAGAAATTATAGAGTTTTGAAAACGTATTTGTTTCACAGACTATGTCATTTACTCCAAACTATATTACTGTTTCCACAAACTGTTGGTGATTTCATAACATTGTTCCTGAACCTTACTTGATTTGACATAATAGCAATGTTGCAGGATGTTTCCAACTCTAGATTTAGAGTCAAGGACACATAGTTAATGGTAAATCCTAATTCAAAAAGTTAGAATTTATTGAGCAAACCATTCAATCATCCTGAGCCTCAGTAGCAGCATCTATAACATGGTGATAAGACCAGGATATACTTCACAGTGTTATATGTGTGTGGGGAGGTTGAGAGAATGTCAAATAAGATAATATATAGAAAACACATTTTAAATCACAAAAGCAATGTGCAGATATGGACTCATGGGCAACTATTCCTTCTCAAACATAAACTTGAATTGTCCAAAACTTGCCTATGCTTTTTAAAAAGTCCTCTCAAAGGATTTGGCTTATTCATCTGTAAAAGGAAATAATTGCATTGGATGATCTATAGGGTCTTATTAATCTAACCTGTGAGAACACTTAAGAATATATTCCCACTTTTGTTCATTTCCTCTGAGAAAAGCAATATATAACCTTCCATTCTTGCTTATGATCCATTAATAACTTCCAGATGTAGAGAAACAACAAACATTCCAGAGAAGACAGTGTGCAACAAGGTAGGAAGAAGACATACCCTAAGAAACAAAATTCAACTGTCTTGATTCTTTGTCAATTAATTCTTTCATCAGAAAGCCTTCCTTTATGGTGGGAAACTATCAGACATTTTATGGAAATGTTTTGCCTTGGCAAACCAGTGATTTCATTCAAAATCACGTGTTAACTGAATGCCCTGAAAAAAAAGTTATTTTTTTAGTCACCTAAGTTTTTATTTTTTTAGAAATAGAATATTTTAAATAAGTAAAAAAGTAACTATAGATAATTTTCATTTATAAATGCATTTCTGAGGCTAAAACTAGATACAAGTAATACAATTTTTTTTGGCCGACATAATTAAATTCCATTTAAATAAATCATTCCCCAAAGTTCTTTTTCTTTTATTTATGTAATCTATTATTATTTTAAAGCTTCACTAAATATGTTCCAAACATTTGTGGACCTATTATTAAACAGAACTAAAACTGAAATATTTTTAATCAGATTGTCTAACAGAAAATGCTGGTGTCCTATTTTGTTTTTATATGTGATACTTTTTCTGGAGCCCTGCAGTGATCTATTTTCTTTGGTAAAGAGTCTCTTTCTAATCATTCTCAAGGTAGGAATGAAGTGTTGGGAGGAAGTGAAAATGTAAATGAAGAAATTCCCTCCGCTTTCCATAAAACAGCATGCCCAGTCTTCCATCACCTAGACCCGGATGTGTTAAAAAAAATAAATAAATAAACTGAAACTCATAATGCACCATATGAGTCTTCTACTCTGAGGCATTCATAAAAATTTAGGGGCATTCGTCATTTTACTTTTAAGAACTAATTAAGCAAATCAGAACAGCTGTTCAAAGACATTTTTCTTTAAATATTAGGAAATTTAATAGCTAGAATTTCTTAAACATCCAAATGCTTTCACTTTGAAAACAAAAAGAGTTCTGACAGAACAATTGAATTACTCATCTGTAGGGAGCAGGGGTTTGGTGGGAGGAGTGAGAAACTGGGAATAATTTTAATCCCCTGAAAAAATCAGCTGTAAAAGTTGCTACTTTTTTGAAAGGGGTTTTCTCATCTCCTAAAATCAAGTGTAAAAATAGTTGGAATAGTGATTTAAATACCAAATTAAAAGAAAACAAGTGCCAACTGGTGACTAATAACATACCAGTATAGAATCATATTCTCACCTACCCAGTGCATCTATAAACATCATTCTTCAACATTATTTTTCAAGGAGCTATGGAAAACGTGGGAGAAATCTTGTTGAAATTAAGGTAAACAAGAAACTCACAAGTCATGCTTCACAGAATCTGAGGAACTACTCATTGTAGATTTGAACTTGACTGACAGTGAATTTGCTCCTGGCAAGATTTCAACCTATTTTGGTTACTACCCTGACAATTTTAGTACAGATTATTTCTAATACCTAAGCATCATGAATTATTTACAAAAAGTACCCCATTTTCATTTACTGTTTTCAAATGAACCATAGCTTGCTTGGGATTGGGGGGGGATGAAAAGGGGAAAAGGAATAAAGTAAAAAAAATGCACAGCAGAGCAAAAAAGAACAATTTACAAATGAAGTAAAGAAAAGATGGACATTCAATGAATATAATTTTTTCTGCTAATACATATACTTTCTTGAATGGGTATTTCTTGCTATTTATTTTGAATCCTCCCTGATGTTCTGCTGAGCACATGACAGTATTTTCTTTTGTTTTGTTTCATTTTATTTTGTATTCCTTTTCTGTTTTCTTTTTTTCTTATTCTGTCCTTTAAATAAAATAAAATTGAGAAAAAGAAATCATCAAGGAAAATTGTCCTGATATTATAGAACCAGAGAATAAAATAAAAATTAATAGAATCCGTCAAACACCTCCTGAAAGATATCTCAAAATGAAAACTCCAAGGAATATTAAAGTCACATTCTGGAACTTTCACATCAAGAGAAAATATTCCAAGTATCCAGAAAGGAACAATTCAAGTATAGTGGAGCCACAAGCAGAATAACGCAAGATTTAGCAGCTTCTATATTAAAGGACTGGAGGACTTGGAATATGATATTCTGGAGTGCAGTGGACCTAGGATTGCAACCAAGAATCACTTATCCAGCAAAACTGAGTATAATCCTTCAAAGGAAAAGGTAGTCATTCAGTGAAATAAAAGATTTTTAAGCACTCATGATGAAAAGGTCAGAACTGAATGGAAAATCTGATTTTCAAATACAGTACTCTAAAAGTGCAAAAGTAATCAAGGAAGTGATGTCATAAGGGACTTCATAAGACTGATCTGTTTACATTACTCCATGGAAGGATGATACTTGTAACTCATTGGGACATTTTCTTTATTGTGGCAGTTAGAAGTAGTATTCATTCTGGGATTCACAGGCATAGAGCAGGGAGGCAGGCTGGTGTCTATTTCTGTGCACTAGGAAATCTACTGGGAGACTCAGTCAAAATACAGCCATTTGACTACTCTCGTGGTTCACAAGTCAGTGGATAAGGAAATCATCTATGAGACATCTAACACAAATACAAAAGGCAAATAGTGAGCCTCTGAACCCTGGAATAACATAGGACTTGTTAATGTCCATGTAGTACAGGAAGGACGTCAACAGCACCAACCCAGGACAGCATAAAGTGGCTGTTGCCTGTAGAGGAATCTTGGGACAATATCCCTTTGCCCTCAGAGCAGACCTCAACCTTTAAAAATGAGCAACACCCCTTCCCCCCAAAAAAAACCTCTGACCATAGACAGCTTTTTTGGAGACAGAGAACAGACCTGAAACTCTGAGGACACTAAAGGCAAATTGTCTCCAGATGAAACTCCAAAGGGTGATATGAATAGGCCTTCATCTCAAAAGGCTCTCTTGTAAGAATTTTAAAAGAGTCTTAAAAAGAGTTAGAAGACAAATGAGGAAAGGAAATGGGAACTTTGCAGAAGAGTTTGGAAAAGGAAATACAGAAATTATCTGAAAACACCTTAAAATTAGATTTAGTGAAATGGAAAAAATGATATAATTCCTTACAAAATAGATTTGAAAAAGAAATCAACTTGTTGAAAAACAGAATTTGTGAAATGGAAAAAAAAATCCAGTAAACAAAAACAAGTCATTTAAAAGTTCAATTGGCCAAATGCAAAAGGAGATAGAAAAGCTAACTGAACAAAATAATTCATTAAAATTAGAATTTAACAAATTAAAGTGTATAACTCAATGAAATATCAAGAATCAGTCAAACAAAATTTTAAAAAATGAAAAAATAGAAGAAAATGTAAAATACCTTATTGGAAAAACAACTGAACTAGAAAATAGATACAGGAGAGACAATCTAAGAATTATTGAACTACCTGAAGACCATGATGGGAAAAAAAAAATCTATAAAAAATGATGAGCAGGATACTCGTAGAAAAAAAAAAAAAGAAAAAGAAACCTGGAAAATCCTCCATGAAATCAAGCAAAGTGAAATATACTGTATACAAAGAGTAATAGCAAAATTCTAGGTGACTAGTTATAAATGACTTTGTTATTCACAGCAGTATAATCATCTACGACTTTTCTGAAAGACTTATGATGAAAAATCCTATTGATACAGAAGGAAATGATTGTGTCTGACTATAGATTGAAGCATTGTTTCTTTCTCTATCTTCCTGTTTCTTTTTAATTTAATTTTTCTTGAGAGTTTTGATTTTTGTTAGTTTTTATTTTCATTTTCTGTTTTTACTTTCAAAACTTGACTTTTATGAACTTTTATGAACTTATGAGCATAAGGAATAGAACCTAAAAGCAATTATTTAAAAATTAAAATTAATTCTTAATTGATTATTAGATTAATAATTAATATTTTATAATATAATTATAATAAAATATATTATCATAACAATTACAATACCATAATTAATAAATTATTTATTAAATTTAATTTAAAAACTAAAAATATTTCTTTTGAATCTAAGTAAGGAAAAATGTTAAAAATTTAAATTTTTAAATAGAATGCATTAAAGTATATGATAAAAATTCATGTTACTCCTTTTATATTCTTTAATTTTATATATTTTTCTTAATGAAGAATTTTATTTAATTTATTTATGTATTTAACTTTACAGATGATTTTATTCTCTTTATTCTTAAACGATTGCTAGTTGGATTAACCTACCAAGCAATATTATTCATAAACACACACACACACACACACACACATATATATATACATATATATATATATATATTTGTCCAACTACAGTGGGAGCAACTATACTAAAGTCCTACTCTTTTTCTCATGATGATAAAGTGATATTCCTGTTTTCTCAAAAGCACACAAACTCTGAAAAGTACTACAAATATTAAAATGCATGCTGACTTAATAATATCTGTGGTTCTGTTTCCAGCATAAACAAGTTCAGAAATTATCTTTAGTACTTTGCCCATGAGATTATGAATTTTGAGGTCACATAATGCTTTGGATAATTAGAGTGGGTTTACAGTGTCCTATATGCGGAGAGAGTATTCGCACCAATTAAATGGAAAAAAAAAAAAAACCATGCAAGAAAACCTAGAAATACTTTTCTTATATAAATTGAAACATCAGAATTACCTTTGATTTTGCATTCTTCCCATTGATTCTTTCTTCCTAATTGTTTCTCCATTTATTTTTCTTTTCTATTTTCATTATACCAAATGTAGTGTTCATTCTTATTAAAAATCTTCCATTTAATTTAATTATGTAATCTTTTTCCCAAGTCATAAAAACCAAACATACAAAACAAACAAAAACAAAGCAATATTATAAATACTGTACTATTATTTTTTTCTCGCTTAAAAGTATTTCACTTTTTTCATTTATGTGTAAACACAGTTTTCAAGATTCATTTTTATAAGATTTTTGACTTCTAAATTTTCTTCTTCTATTTCTTCCTCTGCATAAGCATGTAGTCTTCTATAGGATATGGTTTTACGATTAAAACATATTTTCACGTAATATGAGAAAAAGAATCATGTGAAAAAAAGAATCAGAATGTAGGGAAAATAACAAAAATTATCCCCCCCCCAAAAAAAAGTGAAAATAGTGTACTTAATCTACATTCAGACTCCATAGTTCTTTTTTTTTGGGGGGGGGATGGGGTTAACATTTTCCATCATGAGTCTTTTGGAATTGTCTTAGATCATTATAACATAGAGAAACGTTGAATATACCATAGTTGGTCATCATACAATGTTGCTGTTATTTGTACAATGTTCTGCTTCTTCTTATTTCATTCAGCATCAGTTTATGTAAGTCTTTCTAATTTTTTTTTTCTGAAACCTGCCTGCTCATCATTTCTTATTGCACAATAAAAGTCCACACTACATTCATATACCATAATTTGTTTAACCATTACCTACTCAGTGGACATTCTCTCAATTCTCAGCTCTTTGCAAAAAGAGCTTCTGTAAAGATTCTTTTTGTATACACATTAGTCTTTTTTTTTTTATGATGTCTGGGATATAACTATAGGCATTGTACTATTAAATCAAAGTGTCTGCACAATTTTATTGTTTATGGGGTATAATTCCAAATTGCTTGCCAGAATGGTAGTTTTGATTAGCAACTCTATCAATAATGTATCAGTATTCTAATTTTCACCTAATTTCTCCAATATTTTTCATTTTACTTTTTCGTCATATTATTCAATTATTAAAGTATTATCTGAGTTGTTTTGATTATCATTCCTCTTAATAACAGTGATTTAGAGAATGTTTTCATATTATTATAAAAATTCATCATAAATTTCTGCATCTGAACACTGTCAATCCATATCCTTTGATCTTTTAATAAATGGGAGAATATATATTCTTATAAATTTGACTCAATTCTTTAAATATTTGGAAAATGAGACCTTTATCAGAAATACTGTCTTAAAAAATGTTTCCCAGCTTTCTTCTTCTCTTCCAATCTTGGTTGCATTGTTTTTGTGTAAAAACTTTCTAATATAATGTAATCAAAATTACACAATTTGCATTTCATAATGCTCTCTATTTTTTGTTTGGTTATAAATTCTTCTATTCTCAATAGATTTAAGGGGCAAACTATGATTAGCTCTCCTGAGGTGCTTATAGTCTCATCTTTTATGTTTAAATCATGTGCTCATTTTGACTTTATCTTGGTATAGGATATGGCATGTTGGCTTATTCCTAATTTGTACCATATTTTCCAGTTTCCCCAGAAGTTTTTGTCAACTAATTACTTTGTATCCCAGTAGTAGGAATATTTATGTTTATCACACAGTGGATTACTATCATTGACTACTGTGTTTTTTGTACCTAATTTATTCCACTGATCTACCACTCTATTTCTTAGCCAGTATCAAATAGTTTTGAATTATTGTTGTTTATAATATAGATTTAAATTGAGTAGGGCTAGGCCACCTTCCATTGATTTGTATTTTTTTTCCATTAATTACCTTTATATGCTTGACCTTTTATTTTTCCATATAAAAATTATTACTTTTTCTAATTCTATACTATAAATTTTGTGTAGTTTGTTATAGCACAGAATAACTAAATTAATGTAGGTACAATTTGGTATTTTTATTATGAAAACTCTGTTTATAAATGTGTAATTAAGATTTTTCCAATTATTTAATTCTGACTGTATTTATATGAAAAGTATTTTGTAATTGCGTTCACATAGTTTGTGTTTGTCTTTGTTGATAGAATCCCAAATATTTTATATTGTCTACAGCTATTTTAAATAGAACTTCTCTTTTTGTCTCTAGGTTTGTTAATAATGCTGACTATTTTTGTGGATTTATTTTATATCTTGAAAGTTTGCTAAAGTTGTTAATTATTTCAAGTAGTTTTTAAATTGATTCACTAGAATTTTTGAAGCATACTATCATATCATCTTCAAAGAATGATAGTTTTGTTTCCTTATTGCCAATTTTAATTTCTTCAATTTCTTTTTTCTTTTCTTACTGCTAAAGCTAATATTTTTGGTACAATATTACGTAATAGTGGTGATAATAGGCATTCTTGTTTCACCCCTGATCTTATTAGAAAAGCTTCTAACTTATTCCTATTACATTTAATGCTTGAGGATGATTTTTTTATATTTATTTTGGATGATTATCCATTTATTCCTAATCTCTCGGAATATTTGATGTATTTTGTCAAAAGTTTTTTCTGTATCTACTGAGAAAATCACATGATTTTTTTCAATTTTGTTATGATATGGCCAATTATGCTGATAGTTTTCCTAATATTGAATTAGCCCTACACTTCTGTTATGAATCCCACTTGGTCATAGTGACCATTTATACAGGTGACAAATTGTTGTAATCCCTTTACTAATATTTCATGCGATTTTTTTGTATCCATATTCATAAAGGAACTTAGTCTATACTTATTTTTTCTGTTTTTTTTTTAGTTTAGGTATCAGCACATTATTTGTTTCATAAAACAATTTTGTAAGAGTCATTTGCTTAGATTTCCAAATAGCTAATATATTATTGGAATTAGTTCTTTAAATGTTTTGTAGAATTCACTTGTAACTATATCTAACCTTGGAGATTTTCTTTTAGGGAATACAATGAAAATGTTAAAACTCCTTTTTCACTTTCTTTTTGTACAGTCTTCTTATCTTCTTACTTTTCTACCACATATTCTATGACCCAATAACACTGGCATCTTCACTCTTCCTGACACAAGACACTCTGTCTCTACGTTCTGGGCATTTTCCTTGCCTATTATACATTCCTGAAATAGTCTCTGATCTAATTGCTGCATCCTGTTTTCATTCAATTTCCAAATAAAATTTTATATTGTATAAGAAGTTTTTTTTATCTTTTTTTATCTTATTGTTATACCTTTTCTCTATTATAAATTGATCAAATTATATAAGCATATATTCATAAAAATATACATATATGTGTGTACACAGACACACATCTACAAAAATTAAACATTTATTAATATTATTATTCCCATTTACCAGGCACTCTGTTAATTGCTGGGGATACAAAAAGAGGCAAAAATCAGTGCTTTATACTTTCTTTTCTGGGATTTTGTGGATGCATTAAATAATTTAAAAGAACTTGATCATATCCTCAATATCCTTGAGTAACACTCAAATCAATTTACTTTATTCATTTGAAGCTTTTGACTAATATTACAACTAGTTGGAATATGTATGCAAATTAATTTTGTAATGCATGTCTTTGCATTGTAATGCTGGTATAGATATTCTTTGGTTATTCAGACATTCATTGTTTAAATTATTCCTTATTGAATATTTCTGTCAAAGATCACATTAATGAAAATATATTCAAATGCTTAATTTTTAATATTGAAATTAAGTTTTCTTCCTAGAATCTTGGGAATGAATAACAATGAAAAGATAGACCAAATTTTTTTTTTATTTTCTAGCAATACAAAAAAGTCGATTTCAATATAATTAACATAATCTGACTATTACAACTTTTTGATATTCTTTGGATTCCATTTAGATTTGCCACTTCTAATAACCAAAGTATTATGCCTACTCTGGTAATGGCTGTACAAATCTAAGGAAAAAGGAGCTAATTAAACTCCTCAAAGCTTTTATCAGGATTTGTCTAATGCAGAAAATTATAAAAAATAGAGTGTTAACAGAGTATAAATGTAACATAAGTAAGAGAATTGTAACTGCTTCAAATATATTGATAGATGACATTCTTGATATTTAAAATCTAAATCTGGTTTTATACAATGAATGATGTGGAATCATCAGCATATCTTTTCTTTTTTTACATCTCTGTGTCACTATACTAATATAGTTTATTTTACATTCTAATAAAATCAGTTATGTCTTCTTTATGCTGTTAGTCTCACTTTATCTTGCAAAAAACAACTGGATGTTTTTCAATCATCTAATATTATTCCACTCATTTCCCTTTTAATCTAATTTCTATAAACAAACATAAGAATAAGAGAAGAAATTTTGAGCTTTATAAAAAAAGTAAAACTGGATGAATTTTTTCAGGTCAATGATACAGAAATAGCATTCTAAATGAAAGTAAACTCATATCACTTGTCCATACTAAAAGATTTTACTTCCATAAATGCATAGTATTTGGCATGTGACTTCATTTCTTTATGAGTTACTTGTCTCTTTCAAGCAAAGAGAGACACAGTCCTCTCTCTCCCACTGTTACCATTTTTTGCTTTATTTTCTGCTTTGACTAAAAGAAAGAATCTCTTGGAGCTGAAGTCTGCATAGTGACAAAGTTAAAAAAAAAAGAGGTAGCCTGAATATGGCATCTAGGGAAGCATGAAAACAACACTGACTAATGAACATTCCTCCTATTTATCATTTTCCTTGCTGTTTTATATATCATTTCTTCAAGGTATCTTGACATTCATTTGAAAGTGTTTTCTCTAACAGGAAGCCCTTGAGATTTTCTTCTCAATAGTCTAATTAAGGACATTTCCCAAACTCAAGTACAGAAATCTTTTAATACATGCTGGAGTTTAGAGTTCCAAGCCCAGTGGAGTTGTTTACAATCAAATGAGTTGCAATGGAATTAGTTTTCATATTATTTTTTTCAAAATACAAAACCTTAGATATAACACAGATTCTTCTCAGATTCTTGATTCTTCAGACTTCTTTTTGCTTCTTATCTATTTGTGGGAGACAGAATAAAATGGCTTCAGGCATGCCATAAGGCACTGGTAATTTACTGTTCAAATGCTGTAGACAGTATCTTCATATGTTAACTTCAGTTGGTATGAGATGAGAATTCCTTTTGAATTTTTTTCTTTCTTTTTTCTTTATGTTTCTGTATGTTTCTTCTTTGTGCATACTTGTTTTGAGATATGAGTGGCTTTTTGAAAAGGAAAAAAAGTTCAGTCTCTTTATCTCTCTGTCTGTCTCTCTCACACACATTGCTTGTGACTTTGGCAGGAGGTGATCTGTAACTACATCCGTGAAAGGCTAAACTTTTAACTCACAAATGGAATTCACTTTTCAATTTTAATAGTAATTTGTATTTATTGTTGTTCAACATCCATCTCACCAAGCTTCCATCCGCCTATGCTTTTTACAATATATTGTCAGAGTTCATTTATTGCTGCTATTTCATTTCAAGAATCTTTTAGAATGTAGTAATGAAATTTATCTAGTCTTTCTCAATTTCAAAGTCCTAATGTACAGTAATGTTACAAATCTTCTCTGAATGATCACTCTTTTATCGTGTCACCTCTTTCATATCAAAGTCTTTCTGAAATGTAACAATATAAATATTGAAAGAGATTATGTGATGTTTGCAGCAAATTATTGTTTTCTCTGTAGTGTTATTTATCTAAAATATGAAACATGTAATCCAGGACTGAAGTGTATACTATCCATAACACTATAACTTCCACCACTTTGAAGATGAGTTATGGCACCCTGAAAGGCTCACTGAGATTAATGCAATGAGAATGTCTAATCATTTGTAAAATTAAAGATGTGACATATCATTTGTTTTCTATACTTTCATACAATCTCTCAGGTTACTTCATTTATTGAATGCTAACCCCCCCAAATAAATAGTGTTTCATGTAATAAATTATATGAACTATGCTTTTTTGTTCATCAAATTGTATTCTACCTTAAGTTTTTGAAGCCTTTGGGTTGCACTCTAAATTCCTCTCTTAGTTGGGTATAAAAAGTAAATATTAGGCTATGTAATCAGTAGTTTTCACAAATTAGTTAGTGGTGTTTGTGATTATGAAATAACAATGAACATATCATTAGCTCTACATGTAGAGATTTGTGTTCATTTTAATCTGGGATTGGTAATTTGGGATACTTTTGTTATATCTGTAAGGTGAAGGAGAAAAAGCAACAAATACATTTATTCCTAGCACATCAATCACAAAATTTAAAATGAATGCAAAATAAGCCCTTTAGTTGTAAGGTGGATCACTTACCTTCTACCTAAATCAATGAGTAAATAAATAAAGTGAAATGAAATAAAAAGGGCATAGAGTAATTGGAGTCTCTGAAGAAATTAAATACAATATATCCTGAGGATTACTTTTAACTTTTTTTTTGTATCAGCTACTTGAATTCAGAAAAGTGCATTTAAATCTTTATTGACTGACAGTAATAAAGCACTAACTGTTAATACCTAATGCTGATTCATGAATCTGTGATACTGAGGTGTTACAACAGATTCATTCCTGATCTTCAAGCTTCTAAAACATATCTTGTCCTATTACATTTTAAATTTCTTTGGAGTTTTATACTTCTAAATATTTACTATCTTGAAATATTTGGTTTTTCCCTCTTTTTTTTTATATTGACAAAGCTTCTAGGGAGTTTTTAGAGAAAAAATAAGTGAAATATATGAATGACTATATTAAACAATTTATTGTTATTAAAAATAGTCTAAATCTATCACAGACTGAGTCTAGAATAATCATATTGGTTACTTTCCACAAAAGCAAATGTATTGATAATTGTGTGAAGACTTTTACAATTATTAATTTGTACATACATGAGCACACCCGAAGATTCTTCCTTGATTCTTTTTATTTCCTTAGTTATCATTAACAATATTATCAGTACAGGATGCCACTTATATTATCATTCCAAAATCAGATATATGGCAAATATTCAAATTATTAGCCTTTCCACAAATGAAGTTCCCCACCTTTGACTTTTATAATGGGATGGTAATTGAACTAAAAGAGTAAAGTTATTTACTGTTAATATGATTAATTGGTTTGTCAATTATTTTTTCTCCATTTCATCATGCCTTCACTAATTTGTTTCTAGTTACTCAGATCAATTTACTTAGGTTCAAAAAAACCCTCTAATTTACTTTACTTAGATCATTTTTCATCCTCATTTCAACTACAAATAGTTTGGTAACAAGTGAATTGTCCCCTTAGCAACAGCCTGATATTTATACATATTCATGAAGTTGGTATTTTATGTTCTGTTCATGTTTGTCAGAAGACAGATGACACTTTCTGACTCATGATATAATGAAAAAAGAGTTAATTATAACAAATCAACAGCAATTTTATAAATAAAAACTATTCTTGCAAGGCCCAATATTTACTTAGACTATTAGAATATTTGTGAGATATTTAAGTAAGTGAAATTAGTGTGTATATACATGCATATATATGTTATACATATGCATACACATACACATATATATATATAGTTTGATAAATAAATCTACTCTAATAGGACCCAAGAAATGAATAATAATTATTTGTAAAATGCATTTAATATAATTTTTGAAACTTGAAAAAATATTTTGAATAATGTAATTTGGGTGCACATTTTCATAATTTTGAGGTTGTCCTTAAGATCTCAGTACCACAGCTTGTTGGTTGTTAGATAATTCTCTAGCATTTAGCACAATGTCTAGCAGTTGGTGCTTATTAAATTCTTATTGCTTGATTGATTCTAATTTATGGGGGCCCAATTAAGCAATGTTTAATTAAAGATTTTATACCAAGTCATGAAATTCTATGCTTTACATTAAATTTCTTTCTTTTTATTTTGCAAAGCACCATTGAAATTAAACCCTAAAGTCATATATCATGAGGAACATTCTTATTACATTTTCCAGTCATTTTTCCATTGTTATCATCAGAATACATGAGAACTCTTCCAAAAAAAAAAAGAAAAGAAAAGAAAATGAGGTTGGAAAGAGTTTTCAACATTCATTTTTGTGAGATTTTGAGTTCTATTTTTTCTACATCCTTCTTTTCCCAAGAGATTTTTTCAAATACCATGTTTTTATCCCAGAATAGCTTATATATGTACAATCATGTTAAATTTATTTTCATATTAGTCATGTCATGAAAAAAATCAGACAAAAGAGGAAATTCATGAAAAAGAAAAAAAAACAAAAATGAAAAACATATAATTCCATCTGTATTAAAGCTACATATGTTTCCCTCTGGATATGGACAGTACTTTCCATCATGGGTCTTTTGGAATTGTCTTACATCACCATATTGCTGAAAATCATTATGTCTAGCAGAGTTGATAATCATGTAATGTTGCTGTTTCTGGTACAATGTTCTCCTGATTCTGTTCACTTTACTTACCATCTGTTCATGTAAGTCTTTTGAGGATTTTCTGAAATCTGCCCTCTCATCATTTCTTATAGTAAAATAGTATTTATTATAGCCATATGCCATAACTTGTTCAATCATTCCACAATTGATGGGCATTCCCTAAATGGCAATACTTTATCTCTACCAAAAGAACATGTGTGTGCATGTGAATCCTTTTCCTTTTTCTGTAATCTCTTTGGAATATAGACCTAGCAATAGTATTGCTAGATCAAAGAATATGCAAAATTTTAGTCATTTGGACATAGTTTCAAATTGGTCTTCAGAATGTTTGGATCAGTTAACAACTTCATGAATAATGAATTAGTGTTCCAATTTGCCCACATCATCTCCAACATTTCTCATTTTTCTTTTCTATCATAATAGCCAATTTGATGAGTATGAGGTCATACTTCAGTGAGTTTTAGATTTGAATTTCTCTAATCAATAGTGTTTTAAAACATTTTTCCATATGACTATAGATGACTTTAATTTCTTCATCTGAAAACTGCCTAGTCATATCTTTTGAACATTTTTCTAATGAAAAATTTTTGTATCCTTATAAATTTGACTAATTTCTTTATATATTTGAGAAATTATGATGTTGCCAAAAATACTAGCTATAAATTTTATTTCCTATCTTTCTGTTGTCCTTTAAACTTGATTTTATAAGTCCTCTCTTCTCCAAAGATCTGAGAGGTAAACTATTTCTCACTCTCTTAAATTGCTTATGGTATCACCTTTTATGTCTAAATTATATACCCATTTTGACCTTATCTTAGTATAACGTGTGAATTGGTCTATGTCTAATTTCTGTTACATTGTTTTAATAATTTTCCCAAAAGATTTTATCAAATACCATGTTTTTATCCGAGAGGCTGGGTCTTTCTATTTTTTTTAAGTTAAAAGTATTTAATATTTTTCAAATATATGCAAAGATAGTTTTCAACATTCATCTTTGCAAAACCTTGTTTTCTAATTGTTTCTCCCTCTCTCCCTCCTCCCCTACCTAAGACAAGAAGCAATCCAAAATAAGATAAACAAATACAGTTCTTCCAAACATATTTCCATATTTATCATGCTGCTCAAGAAAAATAAATCAAAAAAGAAAAAAAAAACAAGTAAGCAAACAACAAAAGTGCAAATACTATGCTTTTATCCACATTCAGTCTTCATGACTCTTTCTCTGGATGGATGAGGATGGCACTTTCCAGTACAAATGTAATGGAACTGCTTTTAATCACCTCATTGATGAAAAAAGTTATATCCATTAGAGTTGATGATCACATCATCTTGTTACTTTGTGTAATGTGCTTTTAATTCTGCTTACTTCACTGCACATAAGTTAATGTAAGACTTTCAGCCTGCTCAACATTTCTTATAAAACTATAATATTCCATTACATTTTATAACACAACTTATTCAACTATTTCCCCAGTGATGAGCATCCATCAATTTCCAGTTCCTTCACACTATTAAAAAGGGAACCTGGGGTCTTTGCATTCATCAAATACTATATTATTATAATCATAGATCCCTGTGTCTTGTGTACCTAGGCTATCTTACTGATCCATATCTCTATTTCTTAGCCCATACCAAATAATTTGATAACTGCCACTTTATAAAATAGTTATAGATTTGGTATGGGTAGGCAGATTGTCATTCCTAAATCACAATCTGCCCATTATACTTATTAACCTTATCAGATGTTGCTTGCCAGGAGTGTAGTTAGGAGTTTGCAGCCATCAGCATTATCACTCTGCTCAATAGAAAGAAGAAAAACCCAACTAGGATTAAACCTCTTTGTTTGCTTAATTATTATTAGTCTAAAAGATGTACTTTTTAGATTCAAGCTAAATATCTGAATCCTGCTAATTAATGAGGAAAACATTATACAAAATGTTTAATTCTCTTCCCAACAAATATCAATTCTACATGAACACATATAGCAACTAGCAGAAAACAAACAAAAATCCATCCAAGTTGTTAGTAAAAGAGAAATCAGACTGTATACATAGGAGAATATATGCCAGAAAATAAATAGTGAAGGAGCTCTTTCCCTGGGAATGTGGTGACAATTCAGTCAAGAAAGAAAGAGTCCCTGACATCACACAAGGGAAAATTCTCTAAATTCTCTAGTTTAGAAAGCTGGAGAGGGTTGGGAGGAGAGTGACTGCCTGCTCTCATCTTGACAGTTTCTTCTTAAGTCCTTACTATCCCTTCAAAAATTTGAACTGGGGTTCACAGAGTGCATCTTTTTTCTGGATGCTGGAATCCAGGGTAGTTGAAGCCAGACAAGGAAAAAGATTCAAAAAAAGTGAAGAGACTTGAAGAGCTAGACATTCTTCAGCTCTTGATAACTATATCCTACTCTTACAAGGAATAGGAATTTTCACCAAATAGGTAAATCTCATACCAATGGTTTCAAAAACCTTAGGGTTCTGTTTATTTTAGAATACATGTCCCAACTCTACTCTCTGTTCTTGTTATAACAAGTCATTTTTCTGATCTGGCTGATTCTTTTGGGAAAAAATGAGATTGGACTAGATGCCTTTTTTCTAAAATTTGTTTTTTTTTGGGAGAAGGAACATATTTTTATACTGTTTTATATGTACTCTACATGCACTAAGTACTTTACACATAGCTCATTTGATATTGCTAATATCCCTGATAAATAGGTGATATTATTTTCCCTACTTTACAATTTTAGCTATAAATTCTTTTGTCCCTGGGACTTTAAAATGGAATGAAAAGCAAAAACTTCCTCTGAACAGAGGCATAGGATAAAGGAGTCAACAATGGAAAATTGCAATCCTTACATGTTAGGATTTTTGTGCTTTATACTTGTCATTTAGCAAGAACTTCCAAGGGTTTATGCTGTCTACTTCTGTGCTTTCAATCTACAGAAACTCTCATGCCTTATGAAAGGTGATTGAACTAGGTAGTTCTCTTGCATTAAGTGTTAGCTACCACAGGTATTATTGACTGCTCATTTCACATAAAGAAATCTTCCCTGATAGTGTTCCTAGTAATATAACATTCCAATTACTATTTATTTTATGTATATAGCATTGCATTTTATAGTTTCTAAAACACATTTTATTTCCCCTTCTTTTTCAATATATGTGCTTTATGAATCTAGAAAGGAATGTTATAATCTCTAATAGAAGTTAAATGGCATACTCCATCATCACACTATGAGTCAATGTACTCTTTATAAACCACTCCTGAACTACCACCAGGCAGTATTCAAAAAACATTAGAAGTAAATAGAAAGTTACATCAGGTGTTTTATCTATCATGTATTATTTAACTTCCACTATCCTAAAATATTCCATAAGGTTGTAAAAATCTCTATTAAAAATAATAGTCTTAAATATATTTTCATTACATTTCAATTGAAACATTTCCCTTGATCTCAACTTTCAATCATGTTTTGCAGTTTTTGTGCAATTAAAAATTATATATGTATGTATATATATATACATATATACACATATATATGTATATATATATGTAATTTTATTTTTGTATTATTCATCCGTGAAAATATTTTCTTTCTCTTTTTAGGGTTAATAATTTCCAGAGTTCTGATCCACAGTAAGATTAGGGGGCCACAGATTCCAAGCTTTCGTGATATCATATATGTAAAGAGTAAATAGAGGACTTCCTTCCGGGGGTGGAGCCATGGTGGCAGGGATCAGACAGGAGTCTCTGTAACCTCCTCTAACCTCCCCTCAAAGCAACAACATATGAAGTCTCTAGACTGATTTTGAAGCAAAAAAATCCACAATATCTAGAGAACAACACGATTCTAGAAGAAGATACTCTGGAAAAACCTCAAAACAGGACTGATCAGCACCAGAAATAATTCAATCAGAGGAGCTGCCCAGTACCAGAAATAACTCAATCAGCAGAACTGCCCCAGGGCAAATTAAAGCAGCTGTCCCACCTTGGCCCTAAACAGACCTCACACCTTTAAAAAAAAATGAATAAAAAACCAAAAAGAGCTCTCACCATAGACAACTTTTATGGAGAGAGGGAAGAACAGACCTCAAATCCTGAGGCCCCTAAAGGTAAAGCAACTCCAGAAAAAGCCCCAAAGAGAGACATAAAGTGGTCTCCATATCACAAGGCCTTCTTTGAAGATTGCATAAAAAATCTTAAAAGAGAGTTAGAAGAAACATGGG
>JAJPUD010012280.1:4037-25970 GCA_023553655.1 Myrmecobius fasciatus
TATTATAAAGCAGCAGTCATCAAAACCGTTTGTTACTGGCTAAGAAACAGAGTAGTTGATCAGTGGAATAGGTTATGTTCACAAGACAAAATAATCACTTACTATGGTAATCTATTGTTTGACAAACCTAAAGACCCCAGCTTTTGGAATAAGAATTCAGTATTTGACAAAAACAGCTGGGAAAATGGAATCTAGTATGGAAGAAACTAGGAATTGACCCACACCTAACACTGTATACCAATATAAGGCCAAAATGGATTCATGATCTAGACATAAAGAATGATATTATAAACAAATTAGAAGAACATATGATGATTTACCTCTCAAATCTGTGGAAGAAGAAGGAATTTGTGACCAAAGAAGAACTAGAGATCATTATTAATCACAAAACAGATAATTTTGACTATATCAAGTCAAAATGAATGTAGACAAGATTAGAAGGGAAGCAATAAACTGGGAAAACATTTTTCCATCCAAAGGTTCTTACAAAGGCTTCATTTCTAAAATATATAGAAAATTGACTCAAATTTATTAGAGTTCAAGCCATTCTCTAATTGATAAATGGACAAAGGATATGAGCAGACAATTTTCAGATGAAGAAATTGAAACTATTTCTAGTCATATGAAAATGTGCTCTAAATCACTATTGTTCAGAGAAATGCAAATTAAGACAACTCTGAGATGCCACTACACACCTGTCAGATTGGCTAAAATGACAGGAAATGATAATGATAGCTGTTGGAGGGGATGTGGGAAAACTGGGACACTGATACATTGTTGGTGGAACTGTGAATGGATCTATCCATTGTGGAAAGCAGTTTGGAACTGTGATCAAAAAGTGATCAAACGGTGCATACTCTTTGACTCAGCATTGTTTCTATTGGGCCTATATCCCAAAGAGATCTTAAAAGAGGGAAAGGGACCCACATGTGCAAAAATGATTGTGGCAGCTCTTTTTGTACTGGGAAGAAACTGGAAACTGAATGGATGCCCAGAGGTTGGAGAATGGCTGAATAAATTATAGTATAAGAATGTTTTGGAATATTATTGTTCTTAAGAAATGACCAGCAGGACGATTTCAGAGAGGCCTGGAGAGACTTACATGAACTGATGCTGAGTGAAATGAGCAGAACCAGGAGATCATTATACACAGAAACAAGATTATACAATGATCAATTCTGATGGACATAGTTCTCTTCAACAATGAGGTGATTTGAACCAGTTCCTATTGTTCAGCAATGAAGAAAGTCATATACATCCAGAGAGAGGCCTATGTGAACTGAGTGTGGACCACAACACAGCATTTTAATGCTTTCTGTGAATGTTTGCTTGCATTTTTTTCCTTCTGAGGTGTTTTTTTTCTCTTTCTAGATCTTATTTTTCTTGTGCAGCAAGATAACTATATAGATGTGTACACTCATATTGGATTTATCATATATTTTAACATATTTAACATGTATTAGTCTATTTCCCATTTAGGGGAAGGGGTGGGGGGAAGGAGGGGAAAATTTGGAACAGAAAATTTTGCAAAGGTCAATGTAGAAAAATTACTCATATGTAATGTAAATAAAAAGCTTTAATAAACAAAAAATAAAAAAATAAAATGAAGTTTAAAAGATTCAAACATATGATAATTTAAACCACCTTAATAAATAATCGTCTACTAAAACAAACTATAACTATAATAAATCATTGCTATAATGAATAAAGAAATGTTTTCATTAAAATATGAATTGTTTGTATTTAAGTAATATTTTCCAATTACATAAAAGGTGTTTTATTAAGACATATAAAATGTTTATAAGCTATGAACAACCGTTTGAAAATTATAGTAGTAATTTTTTTCTTTTTTTTGAGGGATAGGCAAAAGTTATAATTTATAGTTGAGGAAATAATAAATTAGTTTAAGATTTTTGGAAAATAATTTATACATGAACAAAATCAATGCAGACAGATTTAGGGAAACTGTACAATTGGGAAAAGTTTGTGTCAAATAATATTAACAAAAGTATAATATTTATTATTCACAGGGAATACACATATACACATTTCACAAGAAAAGAACAAACATTTTTCTGGTATCTACTATTTTGTTTTGCTTGGCTGATTGATTTAAGATTAGAAAATGATTATAGCAAGGCTCCATATTGTTGCCTTATTTATTTAACTTATGTGCTGAGTGCAACATGTGAAATGCCAGACTGAGTTGAACCAAAAGCTAGAATTAAGGTTGCTGTTAGAATTATCAGCAATGTGAATTATGCTAGATTATAAAGAATCTGCACCATAGTATCAATGCTTTTGAATTGTGGTTCTGGAGAAGACTTTTGAAAGTCCTTGTGCAGCAAGGAAATCAAATCAGTCAATACTTAAATAAATTTAATAAGTTATTTAATGGAAGTTCAACTACTGAAGATGAAGTTTACATACTCTGGCCTCAAAAAGACAAGATGAGTTTCTTTGGAAAAGACCTTGGGAATGATTGAAGGCAAAAAGAAAAGGGGAAGGCAGAGGAAGAAATGAATAGATAGTGTCATGAAAGCAACAAACACATGCTTGATGAGATGTTAGGAGAAAGTGGGGGATAAAGGGACTGACATGCTATGGTTCAGGGGATCACAAATAGCCACACAAATTTGAATAACTGAAAAACAACAGCTCATGATTATTAGCAATTTATTGGGTAATTTATGCTACCTCTTGGGACTCAAATTTGAAATGATTTGGTTGGATACACTTTTTTCTAAGAGCCCTTTCTACCTTTGTATTCATATTTTGTGATTTTAATGAAGACTCCTAATTTAATATAATAATCTGAAATTCTTTTTGTGGTTCTGAGATCTTGTAATATTTCAGAGCCAATTTCTGCTTTGGAATTTCAGCCAAACCCAAAGTGTCTATAATCATTATTAAGAAATGATTATGCTATTCATTTTGAGTGGGATTATATGTCACAAATTGCTCTATTGAATAATAAGTGATTTTAGGGATAAGGACAATGGTACTACAGGAATAACTGAAAATTTAATTGATGGCTCATATCTATTGCTGGATGCTGCTACTTCAAAGCAATAGAAATAACTGCAAATGGATCTATCAACCACCCCACCATATTACTTATTATCTTGCGCGTGAGGTTTACAAAGTCTTGTTAGACAGTCAGCAAGCAGCTAGTTAGGAACTAGAATCACCCATTGGTGCTTCAGAGAAAGCAAGAGAGACAGAAAAGTTTACCCACTGTTCTCATCCTTTGAGTTGTAAATTAGGGGACCAGATGTATAATCTGGGAACTTTTCCAAATTCATTTTTAGAAAACAGAAACCTTCAGCGGTAGCAGCCGTTCTATAAGCAACATTTTTTTTATATCTGAAACAAGAGACACCAGTGGTACTAAAACATAGGCAAGTAAGGTAACGAACATTTATTTGCTCCCAGAGCAAAGAAGATTTTTAGTATATAGGTATCTGAATCTTGTAGGTATCTTCCAGGAACCAAAGCTGGGACTATATAATCTAAATCTCTTCCAGCTTATGTTATGTTAATTTATAAGCTATATGAATAGAAGTGCTACAGTTATTCCATCTACATTATGGGGGTTAGAGGTGATCTGGAAAATCCAGATAAAATTGTTGACCCTTCCCTTCAAACCAGAAAATAAGTCTGATTTTTTTCTTTTTCTTTAATTGGGTGTTTACAATATCAAAAGATAAGTATATTGGTATTGTACAATATTATGCATATATATATATGTATATATATATATATATATATATATATATATATATATATATATATACGCATTTCTGAGTCTCTAACTGTATTCTTTATTGTGTGCTGACCTTCATGTATCATCTGCAGGCTTAGGAAAACTCCTTCAAAATTCCCATTTAATTTCTTATACTGACACATATATTGAAACTTTATGGGGAAAGTAACAATGTGGAAAGTAGGGATGTGGAAAGTGTAACTGCACATAGAATGTAATATCCTGCACTGAAATGTAAGTTCCTTTGGGGCAGGGACTTTCCGCTTTTTGTCCTCAATGACTATCAGCACAGTGCTTGTCTCACAGTAAATATTTAACAAATGATTTTTGATTGATTAATACCTATGCTGGATTAGACTCAGGGAAAATTCTAGGAAAGGGCAATTTAACTGGGAATCAGAATGTGATTTTCAATTTAGTCCTCTCCCTACTGTTGACTAAAATCTCTATGGGTCATTCTCTGCTATAAAATGATAGGCTATGAGGGAATTACTTATCTGATCAGAAAGAGGTTGACATTGACAGGAAGCTCCAACTCTATCCTTGTATTCTTATTCACTGTCTACTCTTACTTCTTAGATCAAATTGAGCTTTGAAGGGATTCTGGATTCATTGACCTCTACCCTAACTCTACCTAATTCACATACATTGTTACTTCTGTTTTAAAATTAAAAGACTTTCCTGTGGGTCACTCACCAAGTTCTTTTTCTCATTTCCTATGTACCTCCACATGTCAGGTCATTTGAAGAAAAAGCATAACTGATATCTTCTGAGTTCCAGAAAGGATCAAATTAGCAGTTTAATTGTCACTCCTAGAGACCTTCTTTGATTCCTTATTTCTCATGAGCCCCTCAAAAGAGTCATTTTCTGGAACATTATAAATCTAAAAGTTATTTTTTAAACATTTAAATATATTGAATGATACATAGCATTAAGAATTGCCAAAACGGAAGGAGACCATTTCATTTCAAGAGAAAATATGTTTTCTTAGGTCCCTTTTGGATTTAAAATAAAGTGTAAAGAAAAAATAAACTGTTAGACTGGGGACACACTAATGTAGTTTTAATGTCTAGGCTTGACCTTATAAACTTTTGATAAAATATTCTTATTGTAGGGCCGGCCTGTGTAATAAATAATAAATAATAAAAATCTCAAATTTACATAGTATTTTATAGAGTCTCATTTGAGTCTCATATTGACACAGTGAGGTAGCTGTTATTATTATCTCTGTTTTACAGATGAGGAAAATAAAGCTAAGAGCAGCTATATCTTATTTATATGTGTGTATTTGGTGTAAATGTCTATCTGTAAATATGGCATGTTCCAAAAGTTTAGTGTAATAATTTTAGTTATTGCTTGATAACATTTAATAACTTTAGAATGTCACAAATTTATAAAAATAGTATTTGAAAGATTACTTACATCTTTAAAAGTATTAATAAGTTTTTTAAAATTAAAATTCAATATAACCATCATCATGTATTTAAGCATTGTTCTTATTGATTTTAGAATTTTATAAAATTGTTTAGAAGCTACTGTTCAATATCTGAAAGTATATTTTAAATTCTAGTCTTAAGATCATTTAAAGGTAAAGTTTTAATGCATAGATGACAGTTTTGGCATTACTCCACTGGAAAAAATTCTAAGTTGGAGAAGAAAGAGGACCAACATTAACAATCCACTAGTCTGAGAAATTATTAGATAATAATCATTGTGTTTCACACAATACATAGCATGACATTTGATTTTTTTTAAAATTAAAATTGAAATATGTATATATGTATATGTTTATAGATTTTAAAGTATATGCATATGTATAAATATGTGTATATGCATACATATAATATGTATATATGTATGCATGTATATCCATGTCTCATTGTAGCCTTTGGGTGGGGGTAGGGTAAAATAAAATTAAAACAAAAGAAAACCTACAAGGAATCAAAGAAAATCTGGAAAGTATGAAAACAATATAGGTTTTCTTGAAATATGAATTTCAAGAAATTTACTATAATTTTATAGTAAATCCTCTCCTATTCCACTGTGTATATGGCATTTTTTCCTGTTTTTATTTGTTTAAAATGAATTAGAAAATGAAAAAATATATATTAAAATTTTAAAATTTATTATTAAGTATTTAAACTAATTAAGTATAAAGGAAATTTAAATATACTTTCAAATAATGTGAAGTAGGAAGTTATCACCAATTTAAAACATCTTAGACTTTTGGGATACCCTAAAAGTATTATAGAGAAAGAAACATAAGGAAAGAGAAAGAGACAAAGAGACAAGGAAAGACTGCATGTGAGAAATGTGAGATATTAGTCAAGTTACATAAACTTTCATTGTTCTAAGTAATTCAGAAAAATTAAAAATTGAATATATAGTGAATAACTACATTAGCAGAAGCAGTTTTCTCATCCAGGAATAATCTAAAACAGTGAAGTTACAGGTCCAGTCCCTAACCCTAGGCTCAAATGTCACCTCAGACATTTTTTAAAAGACAAACCATTCATTTGCCAGTGGTACATAAATGAACCAACACAAATGAAAATAATTACATGCACAGTACTTTGCAACAATTTACAAAAAATAGAATTTTGTTTGTTCCTAGTCATATATATGTGTATTGGTTGAAAAAATTAGGATGCAGGAATGTAATGGAATATATAACTGTACTACAAGAGATGATCAAAGATATTGTTTCAGAGACACATGGTAAACTTGTAGGAGTTGATGGAGGGTAAAGGGAGAAGTACCAAAAGAACAATTTTTACCATCATAATTGCATCGTAAAAACTGTGTAATTTTAAAAGAATTAAGAATCCTGATCAATAGAATGACCCATCCTGACTCTAGAAGAGGGAAGTTGAATTCTACCTATCTCCTGACAGATGTGATGATCTCATCAGCTCTCATGATTTCAATTATCATGTTAAATATTCTTGGAACTGCTTATCCAGACCTAATTTCTTTTCTGACCTCCTGTTTTACATTTTCAAATACCTATTGAATATCTCAAACTGGATGTCCCATACACATCTTAAAATTCTCAATACTAAAAGCATTATTTTCCCCCATCCTTTCTTTTTTCCTTATTGTCCTGTTGCTGTTGAATGTGACACCATCCTTCTAGTCATCCAGGCTCACAACCTAGGTGGCATCTTTTAATTCTTATTTTTTCTCTCCCTACATATCTAATCTGTTGACAAATATGATTAATTCTTCCACTGTAGGAAGTTACTTTACATATGCATATTTGTTACGAAGATTTTGCCTTTTTAATTTAGGGAGTAAGAGAGATAAAAAAATCTTTTTTTAATTGAAAAACTACTGTTTTTTTTTAAAGAAAAAATTAAAACTTGTAGTGTCTAAATTTCTATTTTGCTATAATAACTTGCTTTTTGTTGTTTGGTATTGAATTTACAAGATTTTGAAATACATATTTTTTTAATTTTACATCACAAAACCATATATTTATGAAACATCATAGTACTATGATGGAGTTTGTTTTTTCCAAGTCTACTCTTAATTATACAGTTTAAAATGGTATAAATCAGAGAAGTTTCCATGCCATTGAAAGATGTTTACATAACATTTTTAACTTTTCATGAGAAGTGGTACGATACAAGGTAATTTTGTAACATGCAATATACTTTTTTTTTAAAAATGTTAATTCATGCAATAAAACAAATATAATAGAAAAGATCATTGTGAATGAAACTACAAATCTACTTTGTACAATTTGCTATTCCTTTCAAATATACAAAAAAATTATTATGTAACTTTCTTTTTTTCTTAGTCTTCCTTCTTTTCCCTCTCCTAAATCCTAGAAATGGCTGCCATTAGACAAAAATATGTATGTCATATATTTATGTATATATAAAATTGTTTTTTTACATACTCCTATTTATCAGTTCTTTTTTTTTTGGATGTAGATAGTTTCTTTTTGTGTGCCCTTTTTAGTTAATTTGGGCATTTATAATGGTTAAATAACTTATTCACTCAAATTTGTTCTTAAAACAATATTGTTATTATTCTATGGTTCTGCTTATTTCACTCTTTATTATTTCATGCAAGTCTTTCCATGTGTTATTCTACTCATTGAGGTTGTCATTTCTTACAGAACAGTAGTATTTCATCACAACTATATACTACAACTTGTTCATTCATTTTCAAATTGATAGGTATCAAACTGATAGTTTCCACTTGTTTGCCACCACAAAGAGAGTGACTATAAACATTTTAGAACATATGGGTTCTTTTAATTATAATATGCTTTGGAGAATTTATGTAATTATGATATATTTCTGCTTCTCTGGATATCAATATTTATCAGACTTCATCATTCCTTCTGTGAGAATTTGTCATGTAGGTACAAAATCTCCCAAATCCTTTTTGAATGTTATTTTACAGGATAGTGGATTAAGATGCTTATATCTTACATTTTGAAGCTGAACTTTTGATAATGATTTTAATAAAGTCATGAATGAAAACACTAGTTTCATCAATAAAAATTGACTGTTTTCCAGTCTTCAGTATGTCATTGTGCTGTCTTCCCAATCAAGTTATCATTTTATCTTTAAAATAAAGATTAACAGCCGTTTGTTTGTTTATATTGAACTTTTCACTGATTCATTTTTGAGAAGCCCATATCATACTTAGAAGCATCAATAACAACTTTAGAAGTCACCACTCCTAGTTCTTGGTACAATAATCAAGGCAACACTATCACATCAGCACTCCTGCTAGGGATAAACCATTCAATTATTTTTTAACTTCATTTACCATCCTTTTGACTTCCCTGATCAAAACTACACTATTTTTATAAAAATATTCTCTCTGCCTTTAGAATATAAGGTCCTTGCATTCAAGAACTGTCTTGTTTTCTATATTTTTATCTTCAGTGCTCATCACAGTGCCTGAAACATAATAAACATATAATGATTTTTTGTTCATTCTGCACTGCAAACTTTTAAAATATCATATTATTGATATTGATATTGAGAAATAATACATACTCTGGTTCTGGGCCATTCTGAAGAAAGTCAATCTAGTTCAGGGAAAAGAACATGAGTTTAAAAGTCAAAAGACTCAAGTAGAAATCTTGGTTCTGCTATTTATACCTTGGGTAATCCTAAAGTAATCACTTAAATTCTTTGGAGTTCATTTTCTTCATCTATAGAGCTAATATCCTGAAGCAGATGTATCCTGACATTCCTTGCATCTTTACATGTAGTAAGTAAAAAAAAAATTAGATATCTAGTTCAGATAATGTCAAGAGTACCTACACCTAGCCTATTGCTATTACTGAAGCCTCAGAATTGTCTGTAAATATTGTTTCACTCTAAGTGGAGTGAATACCTCATCAGAGGGATGTATTGTCACCATCATAGAAGCAGATGGCAGCTATTTGCATAATCCCACTCATAATGTGATGTGATTAGAAAGGATACCTAATATCATATGTACTGTTGAAAAGAAGGATCAATCTGCCCTTTTAGACATCAATCATTGTTATCAGTGGGTTTCTATTCATGCTAGGGCATTTTCCCAGGTGAAGTTAAGTACTATATAAACTGATATTGCATCAAAGAAGCATACTATATATCACTCAAATGTAATTTATGAAGACATCCTCATGAAAAAAAAAATTCCATCTCTGTGGTCAAAGCTGAATTATTAAATTGTTTAAAACACATTTAAATAAATTACTGGAATATCCATAGGATATTTCTATTTTTATTATCTTTGGGCTTCTACTATTATTCTAGCTATAAGTAAGTGCTTAATAAATGCCAGTCGATTAATTGCATCATGTTTTGAAAATCATTTTCTCTAACATTCTTCCTTTCCCTCTCACTTTAAAATGGCCTGCCAACATTCAAATTTCTTCAACTACATGGAGCAAACCACATGCTGTGAGCTCTTTTATATGTTGAATGATTATCTTTTATTTTTTTTTACTTTGTTTTATTCCTGGTCCTAGGAAAAAACTGGAAAATTTGATTCTCAGATATATTGAAATTATTTTCTTTTCAAGTTGCTATCTATAAAGGGTTTTTTTAATCAAAAAGTTTTTTTTCTTTTTTTTAAGAAATATCATTCAATGACTGTATGCAGATCATCTGGAGACAAAGATGTCAGCCTCTAACATCTTGCAGAGTATTGAAATTGAATCCCAATCCAGTGATTGACTTTCTTACAGATTATCAATGTTCCCATTCTATTTCTCTTTTTTTACATTGAAATTGGCTCTGTTTGCTTATTTCTCTCTGTTAGGGAGATGAGACTACTAAAATAATGAAACACATGGATGGAAATTAACCCCAAAGATGGGAAAGCTGAAAATGCAAGATTGATAAAGTAATTTTAATTTGGTTCTACATATGTTAAGGTAGTTATGGTGACTTTTGTGAAGGAGTCCAACTGTGTCAAGACAGATGTTCATAGACTGATTAAAAACACACACATACATACAAACTGCTGTGTGTGTGTTGCTCTTTTATAGTTTAAGAATACAAGGCTTTGATTTTGGTATCTCTTGTATCATTTGAGTAAGGGAAAGTATGTGCTCAAGTATTTAAAATTACTTATCCCAAAATGCAGTTAACTAAAATCTCTGGATCTCTATTTTATTAGCAAAATGGAAAAATATATTTATCATCTCTTTTCAACAATTCTATTTGTGATATTTATGTCCAGAATGGAAAGATATTGAGGAAATGGTGGGTTGAGGAGAAAGAGGGGTTTATAATCAAAGTACCAATAAAACAATGATTTACATTTGGTTTGTGAAGTCTCTCTTCTTTCAATACAGCTTGTGAATTTGTTCACGGAAATCTACCCTTAGTCTTACTAATGTTCAAAAACATCACAAATAAAATGAAGGTTCCTGCTGTTGCATTGATCCTTGCCACAGTCTGGGGCCAAGGACGCCCCAGACTGCACTACACACTAACTAGAAAAACCCTGGTTCCCTGCTGCTTTTGCTACTTCTGTGCCCTGAGAACAGTCTGGGGCCTGAGATACCACATACTGTACCACCTGGTATCTAGGGAAACTACAGGAGTGATCAATATGGCTGCAATAACAGTGAAAAAGGAAGCTTCATCTGAAGTAACTCCTAAGGTGGAAAAAAGGGATAGAGTAGTTAGTGGTTCGTGGAAAGGATTTTCCAAGTAGGTTTGGGAAGTGATATGGTCTGTCATGGAGCTCCTAAGGCAAGTGGGGTTCTACCAATTTCAGAAGGCAATATGTATTATGCACTTACTGAATGAAGTGGTTTTAATTATGCATTCATTTGTCTAGAGTAAGCACAAGTCTCACTATGTTTGCCAAGACCTGTGAGGTTTAGAGGAAGTTCAAAATGTCTGCAAGTGCTTTGAGTTGTGTGTGAAAATGGAGGTACATGCACTTTCTTAAGATGCTATAAATTTATGATTTCAGGTATCAGGTACCAGATTTTTCATTCAGTCAGGTGATATATTAAAATAAGTTGTTTTAGTGATGTCTTTTGTTTCTTTATATCACTATACTTTCTCACAATTTCCCTTTTTATCTTCCCCAAGAATTATCTAAGAGAAAACATGCTTCCAATTCAAAAAAATAGGGGAAAATAAAAAATGAGGGTAACTGATCAACATTTCAAAAAGAATTGAAAATATGTACAATGACTTTGTAGACCTATTTATTATATTTGCAAAAGGGTAGAAAGGCAGTTTCTTCTCCTATTTCTTCTTTAAGACATTCTTGTTCTTTAAAACTATGCAGTATTCCCTTAAAATGTGTGTCTGTGTGATCATCTCATTTACCTTCTGGTAGTTAAACACACAGAGACACATAGTTTTCTTAGCTCTGCTTATTTAACTTTTAAAAATTTTTTAAAAATATTTTCTCTAGTTACATTTAAAACAAATTTTATCAGAGAGAAAGTCAAACAGAGAGGGGGGAGAGAGACAGAGACAGAGACAGAGAGACTGAGAAGGAAGTGGGGAGGGGGGGAGGGAAGGAGGGAGAAATGGAGAGGAAGAGAGAAAGAGAGGTAAAGACAGAGACAGAGACAGAGAGAGAGACAGAAATGAGAGGGATATGATATATATCCATATCTATATCAATCAATCTATCTATATATAGAGACAGAGACAGAGACAGAGATAGAGAGAGAGACAAAGAGAGAGAGAGACAGAGAGAGAGAGAGACAGAGAGAGAGAGAGAGACAGAGAGAGAGAGAATAATTTTATTCAGACACAATCATTTCAGGGTATGGATAGGATTTTTCATCATGAGTCCTTCAGACTAGTCATAGATAATTGTACTGCTAAGAAAAGCAAAGTCATTTATACCTGATCATAAGAGTACATTGCTATTACTTTTTGTGTAATACATTTCACTTTGCTTAAGTTCATGGAGGACTTTCCAAGTTTTTTTTTTCCCTGAGAGCATCCTGTTCATCACTTCTCATAGAAAAAAAAAAAAAAACACATACCACAATTTATTCAGCTATTCCCTAATTGATGGGCAACTCCTCAATTTCCATTTTTTCCTGAGAAGAGAGCTGCTACAAATATTTTTGTACATATATGTCCTTTTCCTTTTTCTAAAAAAATATATCTTGTATTCCTGAATAGTAGTGGTACTGTTGGGTCAAAGGATATTCACGAATTTATAAAACTTTGGGCATAGATCATATCTTTTCATCATTTATCAATTGGGGTATGGCTCTTATTTTTTATAAATTTGACTCGTTCCTTCTATGTTTGAGAAATGAAGCCTTATCAGAGAAATTTACTTCAAAATGATTTTTGCAATTACTATTTCTCTTACCCCGACCTACACTTATTCCATTCTCTCTTTCCTTTTACCCTGCCCTTCCTCAAAAGTATTTTGCTGCTGACCATTCCACAATATGCCCTCTTTTTTATCATACTCCCCCCTTCCCATATTCTATTCCCCTCCTACTTTTCTGTAGGGCGAAATAGATATCTATACCTTATACCCCTATTTTGTGTGTATGTTATTTCCTCTTTGAGCTCATTCTGATGAGAGTAAGGTTCACACTCACCCACTCCTCTCCCTCTTCCCCTTCACTGTAAAAGCTTTTTCTTGTCTCTTTTTATGGCAGATAATTTACACCATTCTACTACTCACTTTCCCTTTCTCCCAGTATATTTCTCTCTCACCCCTTAATTTCACTTTTAAAAGATATTATCCATTCATATTCAATTCATACCTGTGTTTTCTGTCTATATAGGACCTTCTAACAGCCATAATGAGAAAGTTCTAATGACTTACAAGTATCATCTTCTCATGTGGGAATGTAAACAGATTAACCTTGTTAATTCTTTATGATTTCCCTTTCCTGGTTACCTCCTCATGCTTCTCCTAAATCCTATGTTTGAAAATCTAATTTTCCATTTAGCTTTTCATCAGGAATGCTAGAAAATCCTCCATTTCATTGAATATCCACCTTTTCCCTTGAAGGATTATATTAAGTGTTGCTGGGTAGGTCATTCTTGATTGTAATCCTAGCTCCAATGCTCTCTGGATTACTATAATCCAAGCCTTCCTATTTTTAAATGTGGAAGCTGCTAACTTTTGTGTTATTCTGACTGTGGTTCCACTATACTTGAATTGTTTCTTTCTGGATACTTGCAGTATTGTCTGCTTGACTTGGAGTTCTGGAATTTGACTAGAATATTTCTGGAATTTGTTAATTTGGGATATTTTCTCTTTTCTGCCCTGGAACTGTTAGGAATTTCCCTGCGCCACTGTTGCTATAAAATCTAGTATACTAAAGCAACAGAGACCTCTCTCAATAATTTCCATTGCCATAATTGCCCATACTCAATCTTAGCTTGTTGGTTTCCCAAAGCCATACTGACAAACATTTTCTGTTGATCTTGCAAGTTACCTTTGGTGTCTCTGGACTCTATTGGTATTTATGGGAAATAGCTGAAGAAATTATGGTACATGAATGTAATAAAAAACCTAGTACTTCTTTACATTTAAGGGTTCTGATAAAGGTTTCATCTCTAAAATATATAGAGAATTGTCTCATATTTATAAATTCAAGCCATTCTCCAATCGATAAATGGTCAAAGGATATGAACAGACAATTTTCAGAGGATGAAATTAAAACTATTTGTAGTCATATGAAAAGGTGCTCCAAATCACTATTGATCAGAGAAATGCAAATTAAGACAACCCTGAGGTACCACTACACACCTGCCAGATTGGCTAAAATGACAGGAAAAGATAATGACAAATGTTGGAGGGGATATGGGAAGGGTGGGACAATGATGCATTGTTGGAACTGTGAACGGATCCAGCCATTCTGGAGAGCAATTTGGAGCTATGTTCAAAAAGTTATCAAACTGAGCATACCCTTTGACCCAGCAGTGTTTCTATTGGGCTTATATCCCAAAGAAATCATAAAGGAAGGAAAGGCCCCACATGTGCAAGAATGTTTGTGGCAGCCCTTTTTGTAGTGGCTAGAAACTGGAAACTGAATGGATGCCCTTCATTTGGAGAATGGCTGAACAAATTGTGGTATATGAATATTATGGAATATTATTGTTCTGTAAGAAACGACCAGCAGGACGATTTCAGAGAGGCCTGGAGAGACTTGCATGAACTGATGCTGAGTGAAATGAGCAGAACCAGGAGATCATTATACACGGCAACAACGATACTATATGACGATCAATCCTGATGGACATGGCTCTCTTCAACAATGAAATGTTTCAAACCAGGTCCAATTGTTCAGTGAAGAAAGCCATATACACCCAGAGAGAGGGATGTGAAATGTGGACCACAACATAACATTTTCATGCTCTCAATTGATGTTTGCTTGCATTGTGTTTCCTTTATTTGATTTTTCTTTCTTGTAAATACGATTTTTCTTGCACAACAAGGATAAGTGTGGAAATATGTATACATATATTGGAATTGTCAAATATTTTAACATAATTAACATGTAGTAGATATCCTGCCATCTAGGGGAGGGGTGCGGAATAGGGGGTGGAAATTTGTAACAGAAAGCTTTGTAAGGGTTAATGTTGAAGAACTATCCATACATATGTTTTGCAAAAAAAAAAAAAAATAAATAAATTAAAAAAAAAAACTAGTACTGCTGCTGATTTAGAGGTTTTGTTTTGCTGGTAATGGGGTCAGGGCTGGGATCATCTGTGCTGGTGCAGCCTGCACAGGGATTTGGTGCTGGGCTTTCACCCTGGTTCACTGCACTATTTCAAATGTGTCTAGACTCATTCCTGCTTTATTGTCATGGGGGAGGGGCCAAGGCTAAGGATGGGACTGGGATTGAACTGGCATGACTTGTACCAGAATTGAACACTGAACAGATGTTACAGATGTTTTTTGCTGACATTCTAAGTTGTCTTCAGCTGGAAAATCTGTTTAGAGTTATCATTTAAAGGAATTTGGAGTGGTTTGGGGGAAAAGTTGTGTGAATTCCTCATTTTACTCCACCATCTTGATTCTGCTTTTCTCTGCTTATTTGACTTTCATCAGTTCATGTTGATCTTTCCATATTTCTCCGTATTCCTTACTTTTTCATTTTGTTTTTATTGAAGTTTTTTTTTTTTTTTTTTTTTGCTAAGGCAATTGGGGTTAAGTGACTTGCCCAGGGTCACACAGCTGTTACGTGTCTGAGACCAGATTTGAACTCAGGTCCTCCTGACTTCAGGGCTGGTGCTCTATCCACTGCGCCACCTAGCTGCCCTGTTTTTTTTTAATTTCAAAACGTATGCAAGGATAATTTTTCAACAATGACTCTTGAAAAAACTTGTGTTTCAATTTCCCCTCCCTTTTTCCCTATCCCTTCCCATAGATGGCATGTAATCCAATATATGTTAAACATGGTAAGAATATGCATGTTATATCCAACATAGGCATACATATTTATATGTTTATCTTGCTGCACAAGAAAAATCAGATCAAAAAGTTAAAAAAAGAGAAAGAAAATAAAATTCCAGCAAACCATAACAAAAAGAGTGAAAATACTATGTTATGATCCATCCGCAGTTTGTACAGCCCTCTCTCTAAGTGTAGATGGCTCTCATCATCACAAGATTATTGCAACTGACCTGAATTATCCCTTTTTTGGAAAGGCCTATGTTCATCAGAACTGATTATCATGTAATCTTGTTGCCATGTACATTGATCTCTGGTTCTGTTCATTTCACTTAGAATAAGATCATGTAGGTCTCTCCAAGCCTTTCTGAAATCATCCTGCTGATCATTACTTATAGAACAATAATATTCCATAATATTCATATATCATAATTTATTTAGCAATTCTCCAACTGATGGACATCCACTCAGTTTCTAGTTTCTTGCTACTACAAAAATGCTCTCAAAAACATTTTTGAACATGTTGTTCCCATTCCCTCCTTTAAGATATCTTTGGGGTATAAGCTCAGTAGAAACACTGCTGGATCAAAAGGTATGCACAATTTCATAACCCTTTGGGCGTAGTTCCAAATTGCTTTCCAGAATGGTTGGATACATTCACAATTCCACTAACTATGTAATAGTGTCCTATAGTGCCCTAATAGATGGTCAAATTTTGTAAAGTGTCTATTTTATGTTGAGAAATGTGTATATTCTTTTACATTCCCATTGAGAAGATGCCCTAAATCTTTTGGTTTTGATTTTTGCAGCAATGCATTTGTTTATACATTTTCCTTTGATGTACATTTCTGTTAGACTTATGTAAAACTAAAAAGGATTCATTAAATTATCATTTCACTTTTAAAGTACCATCTTTGTCCTCTTATATACTACAATTGATTTTTCTTTTTATACATTTAGATACATTGATATAGAGACAGAGAGAGACACACACAGAAAGACACACACACAGACAGAGACACAGAGAGACAGAGGCAGAAAAAGGGAGAGAGAGGAGAGAGACTTTGCCCAAGTTATCTTCTTAGTTCTCTCTCCCAACACAGAAGACTAACATACTCTTCTTTCTTGGGCAAGCTTTTGTTTTTTTGTTGCTGGGAGGAAGGTATGATGCAGGTGAGTTCTTTGATAAGCCCATGAGTGGTTTATATAATCCTGGTATTGGAACACAATGCTAGCTATTTGCCAGTTATTAAACAAATGTTTAGTTATTTTAACCATCAGTTTTCTACTGCATATATTTAAATGTGTTTCCTTGTTAAAAATAATTTATGTACCTTTAATTTGAGAGTCAGATTTCTGGCTTTTGTGCATAGTCCGGGACCATGTTTCCATTATAATTCTCCATCACTAGACTGTTCTGTATTCTATGACAATCCTTTAAAATGTCAAAACCAAAAACTAATAGCTATGCAATGTAGAAGTATTTAAAGTTTCCCTAATGATGTGAGGATGGTTTTTTCTCCATTGTTATTTGATATAGTTCTAGAAATGTAAGGAGGAGGAGAAGTGAGAGGAAAAGGAGAAGGAGGAGGAGACAGAAAAGGAAGAGAAGAAAGAGAAGGAGGACGAAGAATAGGAGGAGAAAGTGGAGGAGGAGGAAGAAGAACAGGAGGAGGAGGAGGAGCCTGCAGACCCAAGAAGCTATCAAATTGCCTAAAGAGGGGTTAACTAGCTCAAATCAGAAGCATAGTAAGTTGATTAGATCCTCAAGTAGCTGTAGTAGTTCTTGTATGTGCAAGTCAGAGAGACCAAATCTCAAAAACTAAAATGACAATACTGGCAAAATTAGTTAAGAGATTTAGGGATATGTTATTCAATTCTTAAAGGATTATTTTATTGAGTTTGAATAGCAAAATTCATTTGGAGTAACAAAAATGTTATGGGGAATAATGAAAAAAAATTAAGATGAAGTATGAATAATACTTTCCAACCTCATATTATAAAGTTGAAATCAAAAAATCTGGGAAAATACTTAAAAATAAAAAACTAGATCAAAAGACTCAAATAAATGAACTCAGAAGCTAAGCTTTGGTCAACCCACAAACATAAATTATGTAAGAAACAATGCTACATTTGATAAGAATTTCTGGTGAAATTAGAAAGCAGCTTTATAGATGTTCCGATTAACTCCAAAATTATGTATGGCCTTAATGTGAATCAAAATAAAAAATAGAATATACTTGGGTTAGGTAAGCTTCATAGCAAAAGCAAGGTTCAAGTATTTATCCAAATAAGAGAGGCAATTATAAAAGATAAAATAGCTAACTTTTATTGCATGAAATTAAAAATATTTTGAATGAAGAAAATTAATAGAATTAGCCTGAAGAAATCAGTTAACTAAGGAAAAAATCTAATAGATAATGAATTGGAAGCTAGAAAAGCAAAAGTTATTTTATAACAGATATGTACTTAAGGAATATGAGTAATACATTTTCTATGGAATTTCAAATGAATAATAACATAAATGAATTTATCAAACAACTAACAATAGAAGAAATGAAAAATAAAAATAGTCCATACTTAGATAAAAATATTGAATTTAGCACAGGTGTACTAATTGTTCAGTAATATAACCACTAAGGTGGAGTTGTTAATTGGTCCAACAAATCTGGAAGTGTGCAAGAAAAATTGTTTAAATATCCAAATGTGGTGCATGAATGTTATGATATATAGGTGACTTTTAAGAAAGATGAACATAATAAAAAGTGAGCAATACATAGACACAAGACTTATATGAACTGTTACAAGCTGAAATAAGCAGACTAAGGATAATAATATACAAAATGACTATCACAATAAGAATTAAAAAAAACACTAGAACAATTGAAACTGAATACTGTTAAATTATAATGGTCAAGTTGATTTCCAAAGAGAAATAAAATGGCACCTCTCTCACTTTTTACACAGGTGAAGTACAAAGGTATGGATTTTCTATGTAATGTTGAATTTGTTCAACATAAGTTTTGCTGGAAAAATTTTCCTGCCCCCCATTTTTCTCCCTTTGTTTAAAAGAAGTTATTTTGTAGGAGGTAAAAGGTATGACTTGAAAAATATTAAGTGATGTAATAAAATATATCAATAAGTGCATTGTAAAAGAATAAAATGAATAAAATTATTTTTAAATTTCATATGTTCTAGTCTCTCAGATTGTTTCCTATTCCCTTGTACCCCCAGCAAATATTGAAAGTAATATTCTTTATATTCACTGGAATTTTACAATAAACTTATAAATGACCCACCATTCCCTGGGCACAATTAATGATTTTATTTAAAGAAAAAAAAACAAATTCCATTCAAAGATATTAACCATGCAAGAGCTATGACTTACTTTGGAGAAAAAATCCATACCCAACTGCTCTAAATTTGTGTACATGCATCAAATTTCATTTAAGGAATTTTTTTGGTTCAAAATGTGAGGGTTTGCCTAGTCTATACCTATAAAGTACAGTATTATACTTCTGCCAGTGTTAAATAAGATTACATTGTTTATAAACAAGAATAAGAAGTGACAGACTGATAGAAGATATGGTGAATTTGTGTATTTATAATCACATTCAAATAACGTCTAGTACAGTACAGTAGTGTGAAGCTCAAATAGAAATGGAACAATCATTCAACTGTAAATAAGGATTTTTATGGGCCACATTTTGACTTAGAAAAACATATGTTGACATTATCTATATTATATTTTTATTAATTTTTTAAATACTTCCCAATTTTATTTTAATCTGATTGCAGAGTACTAATGCATGTTGTGGGAAGGCTCCTTTAGGCAGCTTCATGTTTGTCATCTCTGGTGTAATGGAAAAATTACTGGACTAGAAGATAAGGCCTGGATTCTAAGTTTCACTATACCACTGATTTCATGTGAGACAGTATAGTGTAATTCTTGGCAGGGGAGTTCTAACACCAGTCAGTAAAACAGACAAGCCTTATCCAGTAATTCTTGCACTTTATGTTCAACCTTAGTTCATAATCAACATTCCACGTGATCTTCTGACTGAATGACCATCCTGTCATTCCTCCCTCAATTGAAAATTTCAATTTTGAGAAGTTCTTGAGTATTATGTATAATGATAAAATGGATGATTCAGAAGGGAAAAAAGCAGGGATATTAGAAATAAATGATCTTATTAGTTATATTTTCCTTTTACAAAAATAATTATATCAAATAATACTAATAATCATAATCATAAAGCTAGAATTTCCATAGCATTTTAAAACTTTCAAGGCACCATATGTAGTTTGTTTCATTTGATTTTAAAACTCATGTGAAGTACATGATATTTTTAACCATTTTATAAATGGGGAAACTAAGGCTGAGGGATATATAGTTGCTTACTCAATATCACAATTAGGAAATTGTTTGAAGTTGGATTTCATCTTTGTTTTTTTTTTTAATTCCAAATCCTGCATTCTTAACCATTATGCCATCAATCTGCTAATAAATGTAAAAATCTGTAAAAAAAAACTGAGAGAAAAATGTTATAATAACCTCATTATTTTTTTAATATTTAACTTTTTTTCATTTTCTTATTTGCATAGTTTGGAAGAATAAGCAAACCAGATTTCATATCTCATTCCCTATGCCCCAGAATTAATCTGTGTTTTTCCACTTGATGTTTCACTCTTCATTATATTCTAACTTAGTTACATGATTAATGAGATGAAAAAAAAACAGCTTAGGAGGACTTTTCAAACACAGGATGATTCTATCTTTAAAATACAAACGGAAAAAATGTTAAACACGGAAATAAACATTATGAACATAAAAAATGTCCTGTCGTGATTTCTCTATTAAATGAGAAGGTATTTGAGCATGTGTTATAGGGTATCTTATAATACTGATCCATTATTCTTTTATACTGGGGGAGATTTAATAGTTAAAAGGTTTTTTGATAATAATGGGTTTCTCCCCAGATCTGAGCTGTTAACTATTCATGATTAAACTCTAGCTGAAGATTAAACTTTTGTCTTCTAGATACATAAATGACATTACTCTAATTTCCCAGAGACATCATAAAGTTGTAGAAAGAGTCCTGGAACTAGGACTAGAAAACCTATTTTAATCACAGCTTCATTGCTTATAAGCTGAGTCATCTTGGGCAAATTACTTAACATTTCTGATTTTGTCAGTCATCTAGCCAATGAATTTTTAATTGAATTTTCAATATGTTCCAGGCATGGTGCTAAGCTATATGGATATAAAGAAGAGCAATAACAAACAAAAAAGCCCATCATTATTCTCCAAGGAGCTATCATTCTTATAGGAGAGAGATGTAAACATGTAAAGAATGATATCAATATAGGGTATGAACAGAGTTGATGGAAGATAATTCCAGAGGGAAAAGTCCTAGTACATAAGTGGGGGGGGGTCTGGGAAGGGCATCGTACAGAAGGTGATTTTGGAGCTGATTTTTAAAGAAGTCAGGACAAGTCAGAGAAGTGAGAAAACTGAGCATTTCAGTTATGATGTATAACAAAAGCAAAGACACAAAAATGAGATAGAGTTTCAGATTTGAGAACAGTGAATAAGCTAATGTAGATGGATAGCAGAGTTAATAGCACAGAGAAAACTATAAACAATTTATAAAGATAAGAAGTAGTGAAGAACTTTAAATATCAAGTGGAGGACTTAACATTCTTTCAAAAAACAATGTAATGACCCTGGCCTTCAGGCTGTGGGAGTCAGAATAATTACTATCACAAGAGAAATGGTATAAAGGTACAAACAGAAAAATTTAAAAATCATTTGAGCAAATAGTGTTGAGTAAGGAATTAGGAATGAAATAAAAATTGCTGGTCTAATTATATAGGAGAATGGTGTTCTTAACAGTAATAGGGATATTCAGGAAAGGGAATATTTCCTTATATGTAAATTGAGATAATAATTACTATACATCATACTCTCATGGGTGATATTGTGAGGAAACTGATTTTTAAATCTGAAAATATTATGTATATGTGAATATTTTTTAATGATAGACATTTTTGGATGCCAATAAGATAATATACTTTCTTTAAGGAAATTATGCAAAGCAGTGAGGCCATATATACATGAAATGATTGGATGGACCAATCTGCTGTACATATAAACATAAACAGATATACATACACATATATATTTATAAGCATACATACATATATACATATACATATATATTCATAAGTATTGATATATTTACATAGTTATAGAGGTAGAAGAAAGAAAGGAAGAAAGGAAGGAAGGAAAG
>JAJPUD010012280.1:26070-50122 GCA_023553655.1 Myrmecobius fasciatus
GGAGGGAGGGAGGGAGGGAGGGAGGGAGGGAGGAAGGAAGGAAGGGAGGAAGGAAGGAAGGAAGAAAGATAGAAAATCTTGGAGTCTGGAAGAGTTGATTTCAAATTATGCCTCAAACAGAAATAGCTGTGTGATCATGGGCAAGTCATCCTTTCAGAAGTCTAGATAATTCTCTAAGACTACAGATTGAAGTGGAAGTACTGATTTGCATTGGATCATGGAATTTTGGCAGAATGGATAAAACACTGAGTCTGGAGCCAGGAACACTAGAGTCCAAATCCAGCCTCACTTACTAACTGTTTGATCCTGGACAAATCACTTAAGCTTGTTTGCCTTAGTTTCACTTACTGTAAAATAACTTGCAAAAGAAAATGGTAATCTACTTGATTATCTTTGCCAAGAAAACCCCAAATGGATCGCAAAGAATCAGGCATAATTGAAATGATTGAAAACATTAGAAATGAAATCATATATCCAGTCCTTATTATTTTGCAAATCACTGTAAGTTGTAGATAATAGGAGCGCTGCCTCAATGGATGAGCCAAAATTCATGCCAAAATTTGTATTATTCTGACAAAGTAATTGATCTACTTCATTTACAAAGAGGACCAACCTTGTATTCAACTATTTAGGGCATTCTATAGAAGATGATTTTGGAGCTCATTCTTTAAAGACATTTAAAAAACTAAGAGAAGTGAGAAAACTGAGCTCAGTTTTCTCATTTCTCTTAGTTTTTTAAATTTGTGGAACTGAAGGAGAATTTGTCTAACAAAAGCAAAGGCACAAAAATGAAATAGAGTTTCAGATTTGAAAAACAGTGAATAAGTTTCTATATGATGCTTCCTCATTTCTAAGACTAACAAAAATAGTATTAAATTGGGAATAAGTCCTGGGTATAGACAAATTCTCCTTCAGTTCCACAAATTCAATTCAATTCAACAGATATTTTTGTGCCCTTCTGAGATTCAAGGCACTGTAGTATTCCTGAGAATTACAAGATTTTTAAAAGGCATAATTCTACCCTTAAAGTAACTGACTTTCTAAATTATGGAATATGATGTGATGTACACAAATAAGAACATGGCATGATGGGATGTGGTAGGCCCTGAGGGAAATCAATAAAGTCAACATGCAGAATGTGGTTCTTGATCTACATGGAAAGGGAAGAAAAGGGGAACACCTATGAAGGGCTTACTATGAACTATCATTTTAAAAATATTAACCATGAATTAGTAAAACAATTTTGAAAGTTCATTGACCACATTCTTTATAATTTCAAAATATGAAATTATTTTCAGAGCAAAAGAAGTTATTTTGCTTGCTGGGAAGAAATAAAGAAAATAAACATTTGAAATTATCCATATTAGGAAACATGGATCTTCAAATTATATCTTAGATGCAACAGCAACAGATTAGAAGGAAAAGCCTTTAAGGTTTGTTATTTATTATTTTCCCCAATTCCTCCATTATACTTTAATGAAAGGACATAGTCTTTCATAAAACAATCAATCTGCACTCTGATCTTTTGTTTTTATTTCTTATAAAACAAGTGTATGCATTGGACCTATAATTTCATTGGTAGTGAGAATTGTCCAAGGGGAGAGAGTATTTATCAAAGTAGGTAGATGATTTATATAACTTGTAGTTTTTGAGTTTCCCTAAGGCCTAGAAAGACCTATATGAACTGATGCTAAGTGAAGTGAATAGAACCAGAAGAACATTGTGCACAGTAGCAGCAGCAAGATTATATGATGATCAGTTTTTTAATTTAATTTAATTTTTTTATTAAAGCTTTTTATTTGTATAACATATGTATGGGTAGTTCCCCAACATTGATCTTTACAAAGCTTTCCATTACAAATTTTACCCCCAGTCCCCTCCCCTCCCCTAGATGGCAGGAAGTCCACTACATGTTAATTATGTTGAAATGCTTGAGAAGTTATGCAAGAAAAATCCTATCTACAAGAAAAAAAAAAGAATCAGAGAAAGGCAACACAATGCAAGCAAATGTCAATAGAGATCATGAAAATGTTATGTTGTGGTCCATATTTCATTTCCCTCTCTCTGGGTGTATATGGTTTTCTTCAGTGAACACTTGGAACTGGTTTGAGACAATTCTTTGTTGCAGAGAGCCATGTCCATCAGAATTGATCATCATGTAATACTGTTGTTGCTGTGCATGATGATCTCCTGGTTCTGCTTGTTTCACTCAGCATCAGTTCATGCAAGTCTCTCCAGGCCTCTCTGAAATCGTCCTGCTGGTCGTTTCTTACAGAGCAATAATATTCCATAACATTCATATACCATAATTTATTCAGCCACTCTCCAATTGATGGGCATCCCTTCAGTTTCCAGTTTCTAGCCACTACAAAAAGGGCTGCCACAAACATTCTTGCACATGTGGGGCCCTTTCCCTCCTCTAAGATCTCTTTGGGATATAGGCCCAGTAGGAACACTGCTGGGTCAAAGGATATGCACAGTTTGACAACTTTTTGAGCATAGCTCCAAATTGCTCTCCAGAATGGTTGGATCCGTTCACAGTTCCACCAACAATGTATTAGTGTCCCAGTTTTCCCACATCCCCTCCAACATTCATCGTTATCTTTTCCTGTCATTTTAGCCAATCTGACAGGTGTGTAGTGGTATCTCAGAGTTGTCTTAATTTGCGTTTCTCTGATCAATAGTGATTTGGAGCAACTTTTCATATGACTAGAGATGGTTTTAATTTCATCATCTGAAAATTGTCTGTTCATATCCCTTGACCACTTATCTATTGAAGAGTGGCTTCAATTCTTATATATATGAGACAATTCTCTATAAATTTTAGAAATGAGGCCTTTATCAGAACCATTAAATGTAAAGATGATTTCCCAATTTGATGCTTCCCTCCTAATCTTGTCTGCATTTGTTTTGTTTGTACAGAAACTTTTTAACTTAATATAATCAAAATTATCCATCTGCTGTTCAATTAGGAGTTCCAGGTCTTCTTTGGACATAAATTTATTCCATCTCCACAGGTCTGAGAGATAAACTATATTACGTTCCTCTAACTTGCTTACAAAGTCCCTCTTTATATCTAGATCATGAACCCATTTAGATCTTATCTTGGTATGTGGTGTTAGGTATGGGTCAAGCCCTAATTTCTTCCACACTAGTTTCCAATTTTCCCAGCAGTTTTTGCCAAATAGTGAGTATTTATCCCAAAAGCTGGGGTCTTTGGGTTTATCGAATACTAGATTGTTAAGGTTATTGCCTAGATTGTCCTGATATCCTATCCTGTGCCACTGTATGATGATCAGTTTTGAGGGACATGGCTCTTTTTAAAAATGAGATGATTCAGGCCAGTTCCAATGGTCTTGTGATGAAGAGAGACATCTGCGCTCAGAGAGAGGATTCTGGGGATTGAGTATGCATCCTAACATAGTATTTTCACTTTTTGTTGTTGTTTGCTTGCTTTTTTGTTATCTTTCTAATTTCTTTCTAATATATATATATATTGTAATATATATATATATAGTAATATATATTGTAATATCTATATATATAGTAATATATATATATATATAAGAATTGCACATGTTTAGCATATATTAGATTACTTGTCATCTAGAGGAGGGTGTAGGTGGAAGAAAGGGAGAAAAAATTGGAGCTCAAGCTTTTGTAAGGGTGAATGTTGAAAACTATGCATATGTTTTGAAAAGAAAAAGCTTTGAGAAAACAAAGAAATAACATAAAAAAGAAGAGTTTCCTAGAGGGTGATTTAACTTGTACAAACAAGATCACATAGCCAGTATACATCAGAGGCTGAAATTGAATTTGGCTTTTCCTGAGTTGAAGGCCAGCTTTCTGTTATAGCAATATGTCAAACTCTCTACCAACTATACTGTATTATAAAACTCCCACAGACACTCAAACCAGACAAAATGTAATAGTGAAATATTTAACATAATAAAAAATACAATTCAAAATACAAATGTTAATTTGTGATTTTCTAAGTTCATATATGTGGTCCCAAAGGGACTGTAAAACACTACAATGCATCCAGACCAAATTAAAATATAATTGGGAAGGGTTTAACATAATAAATTAAACAATACAATTCAATATAGATAACATTAAGTTGTGATTTTCTCAGCCAATATGTGGCCCATAAGCATCCTGTTTGTGTTTGAATTTACATTATTTTTGTCTTAGAGGAAAAGCATTCATTGGTGCAATTACTAAAATTAACATTAATGATATCTCATATTTATACAGTATTTTATACTTTCTGGCAAATGCTATTACATATGCTCCACTTTTTGAGCTAGGTAAGGTGAGGTATTATTGTTTCCATTTTAAAGAAGAATCCTTTAAATCTCAATTGTCCAAAGTTAGCTAGTGAGTGTTGAAGCAAGGCCTATAAAAATTCCTCAAGGAAATAGGCAGCAATGTCATTTAAAGATTTTGAGCTTTTCCAGGATTTGTTACATACAGAAGGAAGCCTACTAGCAAGGATCAACATCATGTTCCTTTAAAAAAAAGAATTAAATAGACACCCTCTGCAGATGTTTAGCTGCCACCATATTATGTCAGAAGTCCTCTTTCCCAAGTAGTCCCACCTAAAATATGAGTATACAAGAAAAGCAATGCCTTGTTCTGATGTATGCTTGCCTAGACCCAAAACATTATCACAGTGATATTGAATGGAACTGGGAAAATATGCAGCCCTTGGAAATGGATTAAATGCACATACATTTTGTAATGAGTGACTGTAATGAAAGTCAAATGAATTATAATAAAATATGGAGTTTTAAAAAAGAAAACTACTCAATGCATAATGTTGCTGGGAAAAACATTTAACAGTTTTTCACTGCATGCTATTGTCAAAGTAAATAACTACCAAAGACAAACTTACAAAGTGGTTTTAACTCTAATGTGATGCAGAAAGTCAGTCATTTAATTTGTTAATTAGTATTATGCCAGAAACTATCTATTCAATATGAAGCAAATATGTTTACAATCTTATCTGCCATCTGTTTAATAGATGGGAGAATACTTAGAGCTGGATTCTCAAAGAGGGCTGTTGAAAATTTGTTCCACAATTAGTAGAGCAGATTTTTTAATTCTGGAAGAGTTTTGCATGTGTGGGGAGCACCTCTATGAAGGAGACAGTACATCACAGTGCTGCTACTCAAGATTAGCGATTGCCTATAATGGTTTTCAACAGATGCTCACCAATTGTAAAGAGTAAAAAAAATCTATCTATACACAGATAGATAGATATAGATATATACATATATAAACAAAGGAATACATCAATAAATATTCTTATAAATATAACATCAGCTCTTTCAAAGTGGCCGAGGCTGTATAAAAAAGCATTTTGTGTGCAAATTTATAGAGATAAATAATATAGGGTTCTGGGTGCTCATGACACACACTGTCTATTTCTGTAATTAGCAATTTTTCAAGATTTCCTACAAGAAAGCTGCAATTATGTAGTGCACTAGCCATTAAAATGAATTCTCAAGGTGCTTTTTAAACTGCTTCTTAAGAATGTATTTTAGATCATTATTTGGAAGAGATTTGAAAACAAAATTGGAGATAATCAAGTGTCTCCAATGAAATGGGCATTTCTTTAGGGCTGGACTCTGAATAGTCAGCAGCCACAGAAGTTCCCAATGAAATCAGATAGCTTGTTGAGCAAAAGATGTTTATTAATATAATTCTCTTTCCTTTCCATCACTAAAATTATATACTACCACAAGTGGAAAATAAGATAATTTATAAGCCATTGTGTTTTTTTCTCCTGGTTTTATTAGAATTCACTTTATGTTTTCCTTCAGTAAAGATATGTCTGTTACTATTTTCTGTCATCATATTTCCTAAACTGAGTTTAGGAACAACGATTTTTCCTACTTGATAGAATTTTCTGAAACAAAATGAAGGATGAAATATGTTGGGTTTTTTTTTTTTTGAAAAAACACATTTCTTTTCAAATCCTACTTGTACTAGGCCCTTTATGTTTTATGACTATAATTAATATATCATCTTTTAATGTATTTCCACCATAATTTAGTTACTTAATTTTGATGAAACTAATCATAATGACATCTATTTTTGAATAATAGTACCATTAATATTTATTTACTGGTGTGACTAAAAATACTTTGCATTTGTCATTTTTCTGTTTGTAGTATATGTCACAGCATCATTTATAATCTACATTAAAAGGTTCATCTTTATCATTTTGTGTTCCTTTAAAAATCTCTAGAATGCTTAAATTGGAAGAAGGAAGCCAAAGACTTTCTGGTTGAAAACCTAAATGGTCCATTTAAACAACAAATTGGTTCATTAAATGAGAGGTTATGCTGTTCCTTTCCCCCACCCCCTCATTTCAAATTTTCCATCTCTCTTCTTCCTCCTAAATACTTCTTTCTCTTCTACCTAAGTATCTTATACTTAGAAAATAAACTATTCACAAGAAGGAGGAAGTTGACAAAGAGATCTGTCACTGGGGAACATTCCAATTGTTATACTACTTTATCCTTTAAAAAATTTCAACTTGGCTTATTGTATAAAACTGACCTCACCTCATGAGTTGTGGGAAAAAAAAAAAACATGGTTTCTCCATTCTTGAAATATGTTGAGTATAAAAAATATCCAGTGTGGCACAATTCTTCTCCGCATTTTTTTCCATGATATAATCATATGGTATCATCAAGTGAAAGGGAATGCTAGTAATAGTTGGCCAAGGAGGAGGGAATGTTAGGGGAAGGACATATCTCTTTGTGAAATTACTTTCAATAGCTCTTTTAAGACTCCAAGTTTAACCCTCTGCCCCCAAATATTTATAATATTATATATGTATATTTACATATATATTTAATACACATAATTACATAAAACATATTTTATCCATATGTGTATGTTATACAATATATATTATACATTTAAACCCCACAACTGGTAGGGTCAGGAACTCAACATCTGTGATTTGACTGAAGGTTTTTAGTATGCACAGCCCCCTCCTTCCCCACCCCCAATTAACTGCATTACTGACTAACAAGGTTTAGCTGAACAGGCACCTGACTCCTTCAAACCTTCTGGATACAATACAAAAAGTCCAGTAGTAGACATTATAGGATTAAACCCATTGTAACATTCTAAAAATCAATTCATCTGTTCCTAATAGTGTTTCAATAGTATCCTAGTAACCTCTTCTGTGAAGCTTCATATGGTCTGTATTTGCAAACACTATTAAAAAAAAGGCCTTGCATTCAAAAAAAAAGAAAGAAAGAAAGAAAAGAAAAAAAGATTGTGTTAAATCTCTTCCCAGAGCTTGCCTGAGAGGTGCAGAGACTCCAATGTGGGCAAGTGTATTTGCCAACATGCCATATGGGAGTCATGGTTGGGACTTTTTTTTTCTAGAATAATTAAATGTTGATGGCAGAGTTCAAATGGATCATTAAAATTCAAAAGTGTAAGAAACAGATTTTTTCTTATGTTGCTGAACGCTCCAGAGGGCTGAATAGCTAGCAGAAGTGAGCCAGGCTGCGGCAGTGATCAGCGTGTGCTGTGATGGTACTAATTTGATCATAATATAGTCATCTCTGAAGATTACAGCTATTCAATTAAATATTCTAATTAACCTGAAGTATTAGGCAAATGATACTAATTACAAATATTCTCCTGAGATTCACAGCAATGAAAATCCCACTTGCAACTGATACTTCTAGCCAATGTTTCGTAACACAATGTCCTATATCATAGGCTTTCAGAATATTAAAATGCAGTTAATTTGCCTAAACCTCATTTGTTTAATGGCATTAGCATTTTGTTTGAAATTGTAATAAACGTACATCCCGCTTTCAAGTAAAATTTAAAATGAGTGTACTCTTGGGGTAACTTAAGATTCCTGTTTACAGACCTAGCACTTTATTCAGTAAGCGGAACAGTTTGAGCTTAACTTTCAGCCATTAAACATATTGAAATTGTTTAAAAATGCTAATAATTTGTCTTTTCAAATAAGAAAAAAAGGATATTTTGCAGTAAAATTTCATTATGCTACCCATGTGACCAGTTTCCTACTGTGAAGGCCCCAGTGCTTGAACTTTCCTTGTCGATTTGTAGGAGAGCACTTTTATTTGGAAGGGTTGCAGGGGGCTTTTAAAAGGCATTTTTACTGGAAAATACTGCCGTACTCCTCCTTCCCCTCCACTGGCTTTCTCTTTTCTCTTTCCTTGATATTTAGCCCCCTAATGTGGCTGCTTCTCTTTTTAGCCAACCTTGAATCAGTGACACAAGATAACTGGCTGTCGGTCAGAATTTACCTTGCCTTCTCCCTTTCTGAAAAACCATCACCTTCCTTGTGGATTAGGGGCAGCCTTGCTAGGTATGCTCTCAGCTACAAATTTGAGAGACCTTACTATGCTGCTTACCTGCCCCAGAAGACTAAGGGAGGCATGGCTTCTAAAGTTTTGCATAGCGCAATAAAGGTTAAGCACCTAGTCTACTGTATGAACAGGTGTGCTAAGGTTTTCAGATCTTTTTGTTCCAGCAAATGAAGATTGGGGCACTGATAAACCCTGCAGTTCGAGTTTCAGAGGGCCATGGCAATGGTGCTGTACTAGCTAGAAGGAAAACAGATGACTGTTCTCCACATGTGATTTATTGTCCTAACATATATATTTCAGTCCTAAAAACAGAAAGGAGACAAATGTGGTTATAAGTAAGGATGAAGTTGTATGTGTATGGTTGGTGAGTAGGTGCAGAGATGATGGATTGAATCCATCATTCATGAATGGACAAATCATGTCTTGCAATGAACTAGCAGAGCTAACAATTTATCAGGGATGATAGAGACTGAATGAACATAGTTCATTTAAAACAAACAAAAAGAATGACATATATCATAAGAGTTTAAAGTGAAAGAGACAGGCCCATGTTTGCTAAAGAGAATGATAACACAGAAGTACTTGATACTATTGCTATTTAAATACCTTTACACAGGAACAGAAAGTCTTTTCTGCATGCCATGTTTATATAGGGCCATGGAAGCATTCCAGCATTTACCCAAGGAAGAAGTGAATAAAATGATACAATCGCTCAATTACTTCAGGGAGTTCATGCAACACCACCAATTTACAACCACCTTCTTATGGGGGAGTGAATGTTTAAGAATGATTTACCTTTATAAAGGAAATGAATACACAGATACAATAAAATTGCTATGTACTACATTGATCTCCTTAAAACAGAGGAAGTAAGGAGGGGCATTCACTTCATAAAAAAGTGAATAGAATGGAATAATAAATACATGAGGAGTAGATAATACAGCTTGATGTACACATTTACAATGGAACAAGCATAAATAAATGATCAACTTTTATAACTTCCGTATGTATAATCTGAGGCAAACTTTTTTTTTCCCTTAGTGAATGAAAAATCAGATCTCTGTGTATGATTTTCTTTGGAGTTATGTTTGTGTAACAAAGAAACTTCTTTTCCCCCTTGGGTGACATAGTATTTACTATATATTAAATAAAAAGGGGAAAAGTGGATTTATTTTTGATAAAGGTCCACCTTTACCTATGGCATCACAAAACATGTCCTTTACTAGGTAGACAACTGTACCAGGTTCACATTCCCTCTGTTCATGAGAGGCAATGGTTCATCTTCTTGAGAAAATGTGAAAACTCAGATCACTATGCAACAGCTCTCAGGAGATTAATTTTCTATACAGGAAAAAAGAAACATTAAAACAGAAATATGATGTTCTATCAAATTGTAAGATGGAGAAATTGGAAACAAGGAAAGTAGGAAGGAGATACTTGAGAATACTGCTTTGAGTTATGTTATTCCTCAAAATATTTTAGGAAGGCTCCACAAAGTTTGTAGTTTATCTTTGGTGGGAGGGGTAGGGGAAGAGAATTTAAAAAAGATTAGATTATGAAGATAGCACAGTTAGTAAAATTTAGAGGAGGGTTTAAATTGTTGAATAGTTTTAAAAAAGTTTTCTTTTATCTTTATCACAAATACATTTCTTGGGGCTGCCTAATTTCATGCAGAAGTCATTCCTGTACGGTATTCTTGGTCCTTTTCTATTCAGTAATACTATTGCTCTACACATTTCTCTTATTTTAATTCTATCCAATCTCCCATGCAGTTGGAACAAAGGGTCAAAACTATACTGCTGGAAAAAAATTTAAAACCGTCAACAACAAAGAAGAAAGTAACAATAAGATAGAAAGGGATTATAAAAAGAAAATGAAGGAGAGGGAAAGAAAAAGATAGAAACATTGGGAGATTGGGTTGGGGCAAGAGGAGGATAGAAAAGGCAGACTTTAAAAAAAGGGAATATTTTTAAAAATTGAAGTAGTCAAAGAATAAGATGGCCAATAAAGTGAAGATTAAATCATTTATTTATTGTCACCAGAGTTTTATTTAAAGAGGGTTTTCTGTATTTTTCAATGTATGTGAAACTAATTCAATGTGAGTTTGGAGAGGGACCATATGCTTGAAGATATGGAATCAGATGAAATTTTTTCTTATTTTTTTCCTCTTTCTGATTTATATCTCTGTTTTTCCACATCAATTTTGCAAAACTAAACATGACATGCTCTTAGTTTTTGTTCATGACTTTTGGAATAAATAGTCCTTCATGAGTTAGGGACAAGTCACTACTCTGTTTCTTCCTTCTCTCACACAACTCTACTGTACCGGATTAGTTCTGACTGCTGTTAAGCATAAACATATCTGCATTGAAGGAAAGATGAAAAGGCTTCAAACTATATACAAGTTGAGATTAGGCATACATTAAAAAAATCAAATTAGTTTCATAATGAAATTATTTCATATTTTCAATGCACATAGTTTATCTCAGCCAGCAAAACCGTTCTCCTGTTAAAAGACAGAATGATTTCTCCAGAGGTAATGTTTGCTCACAAAATTCTCTAGAATCCATGATTGAATGAGTCTGAGCTTCAGTTACTTTATTTACAGGCTGGTTATAATTTTCTGTTTTTTTTTTCCTTTTTCACCTCTCTATTTAACCTGTATGAATTTACACATGAACACCCTCAATATATCCTGATACCCACTTGGTTTATCCCAGCTCTCTCTAAAGTCACACTGGGAGGTACCATCATTACTTTGCTTTTTAAGTTGTTAAGGCCATGCCAAATGGGCCAGCCAAACTGTTGCCTCTGATGCTTTTTGGCACAGAGAGATCACTCTGTGGGGTCACAAAATCACTGCATGCATAACTAAATTTTTCTAAGGGAAAAATACAGAATTAAAAAAAAAAAACACAACACAACTATGATGAATAATTGATATCCTCTCCTGTCCTCCCAAACACTTATATCCAGAAATCCCAGAATCTATATTCATTAATTAATCTTCTATATCTTTTCTCTTAGTTGTGTGCATGGTTCTATGCCATCTACATACCGTGGCTACCATGAAGAAGAAACCCCTTTGTGGTAAAATAAGTGAATAAAATTAAAAGACATATATACACATACAACACAAACACACAAATAATTCAACAAAATGTTAATACAGGAATGCCCATGTGTATGGGAGAAATCTTGAAAGATAAAAACTCAACCTACCCTTCAACAATTGTAAATCAAAATAAGGCAATTCCACTCTGAATGAAAAGCAGTTCGAAATCAGGCAAGTGTGAAAGGCTGCAAAGTAACTATTTTGTTACATGTTTTTATGACATAATTATATTGATCTGAAAGACACTCATCCAGAACTGCAACCTTTTATACCCCAAGCTAAAAAAAAATCCTGTATAATCTTTTCAATCACTTGATATTCATAGTCTTACTCAAAGGTCTCTGAATATGTCATGTGTGTAATACCAATGCAAAAATTGGCACCGTAGTCACTACCAGCAATATGTTTCAATAAGGTAATTTTCTTGCTGCCTAAGAACATCAGCAGGGTGCAATCCTGAACAAAAACAGAGTATGACATCTTATTCAAGCATACATCTGGAGGACAAAACTATACTTTATTAAAGGAAAATGGGATTTCAGGATTGTTTTGACAAGCGGTAAAAATGCACACCTCAGTTTACATACAGTATAGCGTTTAAATTTAAAGTGCTTGTGTATCTACAGTGAGTAGAGGTTGTCTGACTAATGAGCACTGCCTTCACACCAGCCTAAGTAAATACTATTTAAGAACAACCCCTGCAAGAGAAAGAAAAAGGGTGCTAGTGCTAGGCTTTATTTTCCACTTTCTATTTTTGCTTTCTTTTGTTTCATTTTTTTTAAAGTGATGAGATTCTTTGTTGTCTGTTTCAGGTAACCCCAAATCTATTCTGAAAGTCAAACAGTGATAATGTTTCTCAACTTGATTTTCAGGGTCACCCCAATTCATTAGGGGAGGAAGGAACCCACATCTCTCTGACCTTCTTGAATCAAATTAAGGGTTGAGATTTAAAATAAAAACTGAAAATAATGTCAGATTTTAAAATACCAGCTGTGCTCAAATACTTCCCTTCTTCTAAATCACCTGCTTTTATAGCTTTCTGAGTCTTTATTACCCTTTGAAAGCCTGTCAATGATTTTAGACCTCTCTACTGATTTTGAAGAGTGTTTTCCCATTTTCCCAAGTCAAAATCATCACAACATTCACCATATTGGTTGCTTTTAACCATGTAAGTTCCTTTAAGCATTAAACTGACTGTTAAGGTTTCTTAAAAAATGTGACTGTTATCTCAGAAGTTCAGGTCTTTCTTTCTTTCTGAAAGAAGGGAGGATTTTCTAAAATTTATCTCCAAAAATACTTGAAAAGGATTGCAGCAAAAAACAAAACAAAATAAAACAAACTATCACTACACATAATTCCACCCCCCCCACAAATGCTTTGAGGAATACAGTGGCATATCATGGGTATCTAAAATCATCAGTTGTATAATAACCCTTACTATATAAAAATATGACTCAAAATTAAGTTAAATAAAATTAAGACTAAAATACATTACTAACCAAGAAAAAGTGGGGTGAACTCATAAGAATGAGGTAAGTAAATTTACATTTCTATAGATATGGGCATTTTAAATTGTTTAATAGCATTTATCTATTTGTTAAAAAGTGACTGGGATTTAGCTGTCATTTTTGGACAGTGGTGGAAGACACTTGAAGAAAAACTAGAAATACCTATGACTAGCATACTGCCTCTGTTCCTGATCTTGACATTTAGTCAGTGATTGTACCAGTTGAGTGTTAGGGGTTATGTGAATAAAACAGTTGGAATGATTACATGCTCACAGATTTCTAAACAATATTTGCCATTTCAGTAATAAATGAAAACCTGCCCAAACCACTAGTTTCTACAACATTTGTAACTAGGATTTTCACCAAGTTGGCAGTCTCTTGTTTATCTGAAAGCAGATGTGTGCCCTGAAATGATTTGTGGGCCCACAGCATACAGAGAATAGCATACAGTCAGTTTAGCTAATAAAATGGTCATATTAGTTGTAATAAAAGGACAAAATCCCATTTAAATGCACAGTGACAATGTTTTTAGAGCAACTTAAACCCTTATATTAAGGCCATTATTAAGTAACAAATAGGATATTTTTTTTAAAAAGAGAAATAGCAATAGCCGAGACTAGATCATCAAACTGCAAGGTCCTCACCTCAATCATCATTTCTCCCAGGTCAGAAATTATTGACACCTGCCTTTGGCTAATCCCTTTGCGATCTATACTCTGCATCAGTGCTGCTGTTTGTGCATATTCAAAAAGCCTATCTTGGCAAATGGAAAATGTCATCAGCAAACTGGAGTCTTGACAAGTGGGACAGAGAAGGAGACCCACAAAAAGAAATGACAGTGACAGATACTTTTCCATGGGGTTTTTTTGCTGATGTGAGTGATTTTAGAATAAGAATAATTTGTAAATGGATTTACCTTTTCCCCTCCCATTTGTTTGCTTTGGGGATGTTTTATTTAATGTTTTCTTTCAGAAGACAAAAGGTCAGTTGACTTCCATGACTTTTATTAGAGTTTCCCACCACCTGCAAAAATGCTAAGACACTTTATGAACTAAGTTGTTTTGGTTTGAGACAGGAGATGCAAGATTGCTAGTTCTTAGTACTGCACACTCTATAGTGTCCATGTCTGAAAAGACATGCCTAACTTAGCTTTTCCTTTCTACCTCTAAAGAATGTTTCTTTAAAATCATTTTAGATCTCCAGCAAGAAGCAGTAATTAGATACTAGAAAGCTTCATGTACTATTCATTTTGCTCTCCATATACTGATTTATTCCATACCGTTTTTCATCAGGCATAATATATGATACATAACATACAAAGGATAACTGTTAGAGAAAATGACAAGCAATGAGAACAACTGCTTTTTGCAAAAAGTACCCAAACTCATGTCATTTCCTGTCAAATCTACCTCAGTTGTGTTATCTTGATCCATATTGAGACAATTAAGTGAATTTTTTTAAAAAGTACAGCATAATCATAAACCTCCACTTATATCTGCAAAAAGCAAAAAAAAGGTAATATTAGGGTTGCTGCATTTGGCAATGATTTTCAAGGCATTCAAAGATACCATCCCACTTATTCACATCATTGATAGTTACCTCCTGTGAGCAAGGTAGGAGTCAAGCAACATTAACCAAACCTCACAACAAGAGAAACAAATTCAGGGGGAACAAATGCATGACACAACTTATATGAGGAACAAAAAGGTAGAAATAGATTCATCTTACTTTTCTATCTGATATTTAATCTCCAAGGTTATATTTTTTCTTGGTTCCAGTGCCTATGTACATTATTTTCAAATTTATCTGACATTAGCAGAGCTTACATTTCCATAAAGTTTTAAGATTTACAGTGTTTTCCTTATGACATCTTCTTGAATCAATTTGTAATATTTTTGTTATTCCCAGTTTATAAATCAGTACACTGAGTTTCAAAAACATTCAGTTAGTATTAGGGTTTGAGTCAGTGGGCCTTTTTCAAATCCTAACTTTGTTACTTTATACTAGTCAGTTAACAATTCTAGATTTCAGTTTCCTCATCTTCAAAATGAAGGAAGTAAAAAAGAAGGCTTATGTTGTTCTTTATGGCAGATAGTTGGCAGAGTAAACTAAGCATCAAGCATTAAATTAGGAAGACTCATCTTGCTGAGTTCAAATCCAGACTCAGGCACTTATTAAGCTGTATGATCCTGGGAGAGTCACTTATCCTTGTTTGCCTCAATTTGCTCATCTTTAATACGGTCTGGAGAAAAAAAAATATCTCTATAGTGTCTTTGCCAAGAAAACCCCAAATGGGTTCATAAAGAATTGGACAAGATTGAACTGAACATCAGCAAAGCATTGTTCTTCCTAACTCTCAATATGCATCTATATCCTTATGAATAGCAAGTATTGTAAGTGTGTTTATGAAATTACTGTTAATCTCTTTACTACACTCTTTTATTCCAGATTATATGTCTCTGATGGTAAGAAAACATTTTGACAAGTTTATCTTATTTTAAAGTTAATTGCCTAATTGGCTACTACAATATTAAAAGGAAGAAGAGACAGGAGGATTTGAATATGCTAAACTTCATGGGCCTCTAAGGTCATCATTCATTTGCTTGTTCAACTAACATTTATGGAATGACAACTGCATGCAATGCACTGTGGCAGGTGCATGCAGGGAAACAAAATTAATAATACATGTTTTCTTTTCTCTCTGAGCTGAAAGTATTTTAAGGTAAATGCACATGCTAACCAAAAAATACAGACAGAATATGAAATCATAATAAGTGAAATTCATGTAATGAAACTGTTTGGTAAAAAGATGATTGTAGAATTTTGAGTTCCCAAAACCCAGGGTTCATTTAAGATTCTTACCCTATCCCTTGCTGACTATGTAACTTGGGACAAATAATTTAAACCCTCAGTCTTAAATTCCCTCCATTTAGAAATGAAGAGGTTGGATTAAATAGCCTTTAAGGGCTCTTCTAGTAAGAATGACTAGCTACTACTTACTATAATTAGTGTTGCTATTAGGACAGGTTATTTCATATTTTTTGAACCTGTGATCTCTAATTTTAAATGCCTTGGGACATTTTGGTGAGGCACCTTCAGATTAACTGAAGTTAATTATAAGGCATGTCTTTTAAAATGTTCTAGGTGTATGCTGGAGGCTGCTTAAAACTAATTTTTATTTTCATTGTGATCATTTACACCTCTAAAATAGAAAATAATGGGGATTGATTCACTGTTTTATTGATTATCTAGGCTTAGGAAGGTAACATAAAATATTAATGATGAGATTAAATTTAGAAGTGTGCAAATGCATTTTTGGAAAGCCAGTTGTTAAGTATTTACTAGCATGCCACTGGAAACTCATGTTTTGTTTTGTTTTTGGAGAAAGAACTATGGAAGTCACCTCAGCAAGAAGACAAAGAATAGACAGTCTCTACACTCCACAATTCATTCCTCTCCAAAACATAAAATTATTTACCAAAAATAAAAACAACTTAAGCTCTCTGGCTGAGGACACCCAGAATCCAAAAGAAAGAAAAAGAGAAAACAAACAAAAACTCCTATGAACTTATGCCCATTGACCCTAAGCTCATTTAACCTTACCTTCCAAATTTCTAGCAACAAGTTCTAATTCCAGCTGCTCTAACAGACTGAGGCAACAACTTTCCAGTATCATAGAGATTCTGGTTCCAATCTGTAGCCCTAATAGACATTTTTGAGTAGTAAAAGTGTGTTGGAGGCCACAGTCATGTGACACTAAATTTGCAAAGCTCTGATCCCCATTGCACATGTGTGACACATATCTGAATTGCAGATGTGAGGCCAAAGAACTGATGGAGTAGAGAGAGATGGACGGGATATTAGATACCTGGGCAATGGGGCTATGCAACATTCCTCTAAACTTGAGGGAAAGAACCCAGCATCTAGCTGGGGCCAGTTCTGACCATCCCATAATCACTTGCGAAAGAGACCTAGGCTGGTATAACATGAATTGTTCAGGTCTGGTCCTCATGGAAACCACCAGCAGAGGGGACAGAGTTAGAAACTGAATAGGGGAAAATCAGGGCAAAGGAGAATGAAATTATCAAAGATATTAGGAAAAAGAAAAATAAAAGGCCTTGAAGTAATCAGAAAACAGCAGTAGAAAGAAATATGATTTCTAGATCTAGCAATGAGTTTAGCCATCTGTAAATAAATACTGCAAAATAAAGGAAAACTCTTGCGAAATGTGAGAATGTAGAACCACAACTTGTTCTTGTGTGGTTCAAAAGAGAAATGAGAATTATGTGCAATATGAGAATTATGATAACCATATTTATGGTTTATACAGAAAAAAATAATGGGCAGAATAGAAAAATTAGAATCAGTGAGGGTGAGTCTCTTCAAAGAAACAAAAAAGAGAACAATATATTGGAAATGTATATATACAGAATTGAAGAAATGTGAAAATTGTTACAACTTGAAGCTATTACAAAAGTTGAGTAATTGATATTCTTCTCTCTGTCCTCTCTCTCCTTGAATCTGTCCTATATTTTGCTCCTGAATTAATTTCACTAAAGCACAGTTTTGTAATACTATATACTCAGAAATCTTCATTCATATGATAAAGGTAAAAGTCCTTAGCCCAAAATGGAAAATATTCTGTAATCTATGCCATCTCACCTGTTCAGACAGGCTTTTCACCTCTTCATTTCTCAGATTTTCGTGCTCTGCCTTACTTTATGTTCTCTGCTTTCCCCCACATTTATACCTTTGTTCATTCTGTCTCCATTATTTGGAATGCCTTTGCATTCTTATCTGTGAAAATCCCACCCATCCATCCAGACTTAGCTCAAATTATGCCTTTGTCTAGAGGCTTCCTTGTTATTCTAGCTCAAAGTAATCTCTTTACTAAAATTCCATTATGACTTTATTATGATATCATATATATATGCTGAGGTAATTGGGGTTAGGTGACTTACCAGGGTCTCACAGCTAGGAAGTGTTAAGTGTCTGAGACCAGATTTGAACTTAGGTCCTCCTGACTTCAGGGCTGGTGCTCTATCCACTGCCCTACCTAGCTACCCCTATTATATATTCTTTTGTAGAAGTTATTTGTGTTTGCATGTTTATCTTCTTTACATTCTTTGAGGATGCAGAATTTGTCATATTTATTTTGTAGACCTCTGGTAATACCACACAGTTCCCAGCACATATTAAGAAATCAATGCATATTTGTTGAATGACTGAATGGATATACCATGATATCCCCTTGTAAATTATAATTCATTTTTACTTATAATCTATGTTCTTATTGATTCTAATGGGTCATTAAGTATGTTTATGCTTTTACATAAAAGTCTCCTTTGAAATACTCAGACACCCATAATTAAACATAAAAATTAAAGTTATAGATGAGCAGCAGAGGGCAGAATGTGGTTCTCTGTTATTTTATCTTACTTATTTGTGACTCTAAAACTGAAATCTTTTAACTGTACTTCAGAGACCATGACTGTGTTTCCCATTCTCCCCTTCCTCTCTTTTTTTCCTTTATAAAGTGATGGAAAACAAGCAAAATTCTTATCTAAAGACATGTATAAAACTTGTCAATTTGGCAAACATTAAAAAAACAAAACATATATGTGACCAAGATAGGCTGATAATCACTATCTCTCTCAAGCTTTTAAGACTGAAATATTAAACTTAGAATGTTAAAAATAAAAGTTAGATTATATAATGTGACTTTCTTTTTTTGTCTCTTTTGGTTTTTAAATTTTTATTTATGCCTTTCATTTTGATGTTATACACACAGACACACATACACACATGTTTATTTAATTTTTGCCTTCCACATATACACCAAGAGAGAGTTCCCCTGTATTAAAGAAGAAATTTAAGTAAAACAATTGTTACTGATGGCACATAAAATACTTTATATCAGAACTGTCCACTTCCATAAGGAAAGAAGGTAATTATATTTCCTATATCTTCTCCATTTCCTTTAACATTCTGTTCATTTTTTGTAGTCTTTGCATAGATTGGTCCTCTTGCATTTGTTTGTTTTACTTTGGTTTTTCATGTAAACTTTCTCATTTCTCTGAATTTTTCATAATCATTAACCTTGTGTATATCTAGCCCCGGTATGAGGGCTGTCATCTGCTTTCCACCTTTGGTGTCTATCTGACTCACTCAACTCTCACCTGTGACTCTAAGAGCATGTGTAGTGGTTATATGCTGGTAAAGTATTTCTGCAGATGAGTTAAACTAGATTTAGAGTAAAAAGGGGTCTCAAGCACTTTGGGGGAAAGTCTACCGGAAATTTGTGAAGACTTCTCCCAGTGGAATGGGCAGATGAAAACAATTTGTTCCGGTTCCTAGAAGGTGACTGAAATAGGTGTTGTGAAGCCCTTAGAGCTTGGTTAGAAATGGAAGACACTGAGGTTGTTCACCCTATCATGAACTGTTGCCAATGGTCTTGACTGTCTTGACACTAGACTTTGATGTCTATGGAAGAGAGAGTATGAACAAAGTCTTGGAATTCTACTTCACTTAAATTCAATTGATTCACAAATCAAAAGATAACACCCACACCATTTTAGCATTTTTACCCATCTTAAAGTCATGTGGTGACAGGCTATTGTTGAAACAACAAGTGCAGAAACACTGGATGCTTAGGTTACAACTCTGCACACAAGTGCCTCAGATTCCTGGTTTAATGAAGGGTCTGGGGGGCGGAGCCAAGATGGTAAACTGCAGACAGATTTCTCTGTGAGCTCCTGAGACCTTCCCTCAGACACAGACAAATTGAGCCTCCGACCTGGTTTTGGAGTGAGGGTGTCACCAAACACTTGGACTACAACGCACTTCTATCAAATATCTACTTTGAAAGAACTTCTGAGGTCAGTTTTAGATGGGCAGGGGATCGAGCAGCTCCCAGCGTTCCGACACCAGTGCGCAGCCGGGGTGCAAGTCCAGGGCTGGGAAGGACCAGAAGATTTTAGGCTTCCAGGAAGTCCCAGGAAGACGCTTGGGCCACTTTGCTCTGCTTGTGGGCAGGTGCTTTGGCAGGTCTACCTTTGATAAAGGGTGGATTGAGAGCAGCTGAAAGTGTGGTCCTAGTGCGGATCTAGCCAGATCAGCACGAGACCTGAAGTCAACGCAGCAAATTGCCCCAGGGCAAATTGAAATCCCTGTTGCTGCTGCCGCCACTGCCACCGCTGCCGCTGCTGCTGCTGCAGAATTCCCTGCTGGTGACTGATACCTCAGCTAAACATCATGAGCAAGAAGAAGAGAGTTCTCACCATAGACAGCTTTTACGGAAAGAAACTAGAGCAGTCCCCAGATCCTGAGATTCTGAAAACAATCCCAGATAAAGCCACAAAGGTGGACTTAAGCTGGTCTCCCTTTCAAAAGACTTACCTGGAAGAATGCATAAAGAATCTCAAAAGAGAGCTAGAAGAAGATTGGGGAAATAAATTGAGAGCAGTGCAAGAAGGAAACATCGCCCTGCAACAGAGATGTGAAAAACTGGAAAATAAGTCTGGTGAATTGGAAAAAGACAACATTTCACTGAAAAACAAAATTAGTGAATTGGAAAAAGACAACAATTCACTGAAAAACAAAATTGGTGAATTGGAAAAAGTCACTAAATCACAGGAAAATAAAAATAGTGAATTGGTAAAAGACAGCAATTCACTGAAAAACAAAATTGGCAAAATGTAAAAAAGAATGCAATGAACCAAAAAAATCAATTGACCAGTTACAAAAGGAGCTAAAAAAGATAACTGAAGGAAATAATACCTTAAAAATTAAAATTGAACAAATTGAAATGAATGACTAAATAAGACTTCAAGAATCAGTCAAACAAAAACAAAAAAATGAAAAAAATAGAAGAAAATATGAAATATCTCCTAGGAAAAACAACTGACTTGGAAAACAGATCCAGGAGAGACAATCTAAGGATTATCGGACTCCCTGAAAGTCATGATGAAAAAAAGAACCTTGATGCTATCTTCCAGGAAATCATGAAAGAGAATTGCCCTGATGTTTTAGAATCAGAAGCCAAAGTTGGTATTGAAAGAATTCACCAATCACCTTCTGAAAGAGACCCCAAAATTAAAACCCCAAGGAATATCGTGGCCAAATTTCAGGACTATTGCACCAAGGAAATGATATTACAAGCTGCTAAAAAAAAAAAAAAAAAAAAAAAAAAAAAACAGTTCAAATACCGAGGAACCACCATTAGAATTATACAGGATCTGTCAGCTTCCACATTGAAGGATAGAAGGGCCTGGAATCAGATATTCTGAAAGGCAAAAGAACTTGGATTACAGCCAAGAATAAGCTATCCAGCTAGAATGAGCATCATCTTCCAGGGAAAGAGATGGTCATTCAATGATACAGGAGAATTTCACCTATTTCTAATGAAAAGACCAGATCTGAACAAAAAATTTGACCTCCAAACACAGAACTCTAGAGAAACATAAAAAGGTAAAAAGGAAAGCACTCTCGAGAACTATATCTCTACTAGAGGTATCCTTAAAGAATGGGGGTATAATTTGATTTTATTTTGATAACAATCGAAAAGAAATTAGAGGTCAAAGGTATATCATACTGTAAAAAAAAGGGTGGGAGGGGAAAGGAGGTAAAATAAAGTAAAAAAAAGGAGGTAAAATAAGGCAAAGTCTAATGAAGAGACATAGAAAATCTAATATAATTGAGGGAAAGAAGGGAGGGTGATGAGTATTGTGTAAATCTTACTCTCATTAGATTGGGCTCTAAAAGAGCATATCAGACACATTTGATTTCAGGGAAAAACTTTCCCCTCTGTATAGGGAAGTAGGAGGGAAAGGAGGAAAAGAAAGGGATAAATTAATAGAAGGATTAGGGGAATGGTGTATAAAAGAAGGAGGGTTGTAAAGGGGGGGGGACTGTTAGAGGGAGGATGTCATCAAAAATAAAATACTGGAGGGGGGAAGGGAGTAAGGGGAAAGGGAAGAGAAAAATATAACTTTGGGTAAATAATATGGCAGGAAATATAGATATAGTAATTTTAACTGTGAATGTGAATGGGATGAACTCTCCCATAAAATGGAAACAAATAGCAGATTGGATTAAAAGCCAGAATCCTACAATATGTTGTTTACAAGAACCACATTTAAAACATAGAGATACATAAAGAATGAAGTTAAAGGGCTGGAGCAGAATCTTTTATGCTTCAAGTGAACAAAAAAGCAGGGGTAGCAATCCTTATCTCAGATCAAGTAAAAGCAAAAATAGATCTAATTAAAACAAATAAGGAAGGAAACTATATTTTACTAAAGGGTACCATAGATAATGAAGCGGTATCAATACTAAACATATATGCACCAAGTGGTATAGCATCCAAATTCCGAGAGGAGAAACTAACAGAGATGCAAGGAGAAATAGACAGTAATACTAGACTAGTGGGGGATCTCAACCTTGCTCTCTCAGAATTAGATAAATCAAATCACAAAACCAATAAGAAAGAAGTTAGGGAGATAAACAAAATGTTAGAAAAGTTAGGTATGGGGGGGGGCAGAGCCAAGATGGCAAACTGCAGACAGCTTTCTCTGTGAACTCCTGGGACCTTCCCTCAGACCCAGACAAAGTGAGCCTTCAAACTGGTTTTTGAGTGAGGGCTCCGCCAAACATTTGGACTACAATGCACTTCTATCAAAAATCTATCTTGAAAGAACTCCGGAGAAGGTTAGCCTCAACCGCTGGTTGCGATCAGACTCCAGCTGGGGAGGAAGTCAGGGCTGCATTAGAGGGGCGGATTTTAGGCACCCAGGAAGCCCCTGGGAGACGCCTGGGCCACTTTGCTCTGCTTGCAGGCAGGTGCTTTGGCAGATCTGCCTTTGGTAAAGGGTGGATCGAGAGCAGCTGAAAACATGGTCCTAGTGCGAATCTAGCCTGACCAACCTCAGACCGGAAGTCAACTCGGCAAACTGCCCCAGGGCAAATACAAATTGTTGCAGTTTTCTCTGCTTTTGACCAATATCCCAACTTTAAATCATGAGCAAGAAGCAGAAGAGAGCTCTCACCATAGAAAGCTTTTACGGAGAAAAAATAGAACAGTCCCCAGATCCTGACATTATGAAAACAATCCCAGATGAAGCCACAAAGGCAGACTTAGGTTGGTCTCCCTTTCAGAAGGCTTACCTGGATGATTGCATTAAGAATCTCAAAAGAGAGCTAGAAGAAGAATGGGGAAATAAATTGAGATCAGGGCAACAGAAATATCAAAAACTGGAAAATAGGACTGGTGAATTGGAAAAAGAAAACAGTTCATTGAAAAACAAAATTGGTGAATTGGAAAAAATCACCAATTCACTGGAAAATAAAAATGGTGAACTGAAAAACAAAATTGGTGAATTGGAAAAAGACAACAATTCACTGAAAAATAAAACTGGCAAAATGGAACAAGAATGCTTTGAATCCAGAAATTCAATTGGCAAGCTACAAAAGGAGCTGAAAAAGATAACTGAAGGAAATAATACTCTAAAAATTAAAATTGAACAAATAGAAGTAAATGACACAATAAGACTTCAAGAATCAGTTAAACAAAAACAAAAAAATGAAAAAATAGAAGAAAATATGAAATATCTCCTAGGAAAAACAACTGACTTGGAAAACAGATCCAGGAGAGACAATTTAAGGATTATCGGACTCCCTGAAAGCCACGATGAAAAAAAGAACCTGGATGCTATCTTCCAGGAAATCATGAAAGAGAATTGCCCTGATGTTTTAGAATCAGAAGGCAAAATTGGCATTGAAAGAATTCACCGATCACCTCCAGAAAGAGACCCCAAAATTAAAACCCCAAGGAATATCGTGGCCAAATTTCAGGACTATCGCACCAAGGAAAAGATATTGCAAGCAGCTAGAAAGAAACAGTTCAAATACCGAGGAACTGTCATTAGAATTACACAGGATCTGTCAGCTTCCACATTGAAGGATCGAAGGGCCTGGAACCAGATATTCCGAAAGGCAAAAGAACTTGGATTACAGCCAAGAATAAGTTATCCAGCTAGAATGAGCATCATCTT
>JAJPUD010012281.1:0-48387 GCA_023553655.1 Myrmecobius fasciatus
GTACTATGGTGATAAGATCAAAAGGCACACACTTAAGATAATAAAGGAAAAATTCCTACATCTTGAGCCTCCAAGAAAAATAAGATTTGGGCTCAAATTATGGAAGAGCTCAAGAGGGATTTTGAAAATCAAGTAAGAGAGATAAAGAAAAAATTTAGGAAAGGAACTGAGTTTGGTGTAAAAGGAAATATGAAAAATTAATGAGAAGAATGCCTTAAAAAGCAAAATTGACCAACTGGGAAAGGAGATATAAAATCTCATTGAAGAAAATAATTTCTTAAAAATTAGAACTGAACAAATGAAAATCAAATCAAAACCATAAAGAAGTAGGAAAAATGTGAAATATCTCATTGAAAAACAAGTAATCTTGAAAAAGATCCGGGAGAGACAATATACAAATTATTGGTCAACTTGAAAGTCATAATAAAAAGAAAAGAGCCTGGACATGATCTTTCAAGAAATTATTAAGGAAAACTGTTCTGATATTCTAAAACCAGAGGATAAATTTGAAATGGAAAGAATCCACCTATCATGTCCTAAAAGAAATTCCAAAATGAAAACTTCTAGGAATTAGCCAAATTCTGAAACTTCCCAGATAAGGAGAAAATGTTGCAAGCATTTTGAAAGAAACAATTCAAGTATAGTGGAGCCACAATCAAGATAACACAGGATTTAACAGATTCTATATTAAAAGACTGAAGGGCTTGGAATATGAAATTCTGAAGACCAGTTGAGCTAGTATTACAACTAAAAATCACCTATCCAGAAATGCTGAGTATAATCCTTCAGAAGAAAAAGTGGAAATTCATTGAAATACAGTATTTTCAAGCATTTGTGATGAAAAGACCGGACAGAGCTCGATAGAAAATTTGATTTCCAAAAACAGGACTCAGAAGAAGCATAAGCAGACAATCAGGAAATATCAAAAAGGGATTTAACAAGGTTTATTTGTTTATATTCCTACTTGAGAAGATGAGGACATAATTCATTAGAACTTTTTCATAATTATATCAGCTTGAAAGAATATATGTAGACTGAGGACAAAGATGCGAGTTGAATATGAGTGGATAATATCTTTTAAAATGAAATTAATGGAGGGAGAGAGGAATATATTGGGAGAAAGGGAAAGGGAAAGGGAGAAATGGAATGATGTAAATTATCTGCCATTAAAAAGAGGCAAGAAAAAGCTTTTATAGTGGAGGGAATAAGAGGAGGAGACGGTGAATGAGTGAAGCTTACTCTGATCAGAATTGGCTCAAAGAGGAAATAATATATACACTCAATATGGGTATAAAAATGTACCTTACCTTACAGGAAAGTAGGGGGGAGGTTGATAAAAGAGAGGTCATATTGCAGGAGGGAATAGTCAGTAACAAAACACTTTTGAGAATGGACAGGGTGAAAGCAAAGAGAGAATAGAATGAATGAGGGGAAATGCATTAGCAATAGTAATTTTTGAAATTATTTTTAAGCAAGTTTCTTGATATCCATTTCTCCAACAGAGAGGAAACTGAATAAAATTTATGGGAAAAATAAGATTCTTGTCTGCTTAATAAATGATCAAAAGATATCCTCTATGCATAAAAGGCTACAAATTCACACATATCCTTTGACCTAACAATACCACTACTAGCCATGAATCCCAAAAGAAATTTTGAAAAATAGATAAAGGACTGATATGTACAAAAATATTTATAAAAGTTCTCTTCTTAGGGGAAAAAAATGGAAATTGAGGGTATGCTCACCAATTGTGGAATGCCTGAATAAATTGTGATATGTGTTTTGATGGAATGTTATTTTTCTATGGTATATGCTCAGCAGGATGCTCTCAGGAAAAAAAAAAAAAAAAAAAAAAAACTTGGAAAGTCCTCCATAAACTCAGGCAAAGTGAATTGTACTGTGTACAAAGCAATAGCAATATTCTGAGATGATCAGCTGTGAATAATTTTGCTATTCTTTGCTATTCTCATGACTACACTGGAGGACTTATGATGAAAAATCCTATCCATACCCAGCCAAACTGATTGTATTTTAATACAATTTAAATAATGCTGTCTCTCCCTCCCCTTGTTCCTCTTTCTTTTTACACTTTGTTTTCCTTGAGTATTGTTTGTTTGTTTTACAATGGCAAATCTATGTTTTCTTTTACAATATGATTTTTGTGAAAATGTTTTGCAAAACTTCATATGTAGCTTCTTAATTTGGGCTGGGAGTGGGGATAAGGGAAAGAATCTGGAACTCAGAAGTATGAAAAAAAAATTTAAAAATGTTTTAAATGTAACTGGCAAAATATTAAATAAGCTTAATTTTAAAACGGGATTTGAGTATGATTCAAACAAAACTAGTAGTTGAAGCCATGAAATTCCAAAGGAAATAAATTTTGAATAGGAAAATAAGAGGTCATGGACAGAGCCTTGGAGAGCACTTGGCTTGAAAGATTAGTAAGAATAAGAAAATATAGCAAAAAGATAATAGAAGGCATGGTTAGAGAGGTAGCAGGAGATCCAGAATAATCAGGTGGCAAGGAAGGAAAGACTATCTGGGTAGTCAACAGTTATAAATATGTTTTCATTGTATCTCATATTTGACTCATAATATCATCTGTGTGTTTGAAAAACAGAAACTGAAATGAGATAAATATTATAAGAAGTTCTTTGAAGTCAAAAGGAAAGTTTATCAAGTGTTTCCTAAACACTGGACTATGTAGCTGCTCTTCAAAATTTGGAACAAGTCTTGAATGGATAGATTTACTTTTTTGGTGAAATCTATTTATCTATCTTTTGTTTGTTTGTTTTATTTTTTTTTACCAGAGTCAGAATCACAAAACAAAGATTCTGATAATATATGAACTGGACCCTCCTTATTTGGGGTTTGGTTCAAATAGTGTCATTAAGATCAACAGTAACAGCCATGGAAATCTAAAGGAGGAGAAAAACATTTCAATGAGAACAAATGACTTCTTAATGCGTCTGTGATCTTATCCCTACCACTGAATGTGCTGCTTACAGACTAACTTGTCTATCACATCCTCCAAAGTGTCATTTAGCAGAGGAAAAATATACACATCTGGAAGTTTTCCAGACTGATCATTAAGAAGTTTAGAATTAAGCACCTGCTGCACTAAATAGGCTAACTTTATATTTTTCTCCCTAATAAGCACTTATCCACAATACTTCATAGAGTATTTGAAATGTTAATAAATATTGGAAACTTTGAGTTGAGAGAAATGTCCAAGCTGACTAATTTACTACTTCTCAAAATGCTTTCTTGATAAGTGTGCCTTCTGTGTTTAAAATATATTTATTATAGATTGGGAAAATAGTCCCGGTGATGGCTACTGTACTTGAAAATGGGAGTTCTCCATATTCTTCTACTAATAATTTAAGGCTGTTAATATTTAATTATCATGTTTTATCCTCTCTTTTATTAGAGGTTTTCCACTTCAAACGATGAAATTCAATTCATAAAGTCCTTACTTGTACTGAGTAATTGACCCTGTATGATACACTAGAGATGTGATGTGACAAACAGTTGACTAAGAACTGATTAAAGCTGCCCAAATCAATGAATAGTCTGGAGCTGACCAGAAATTATTATTCTTAGCCTCTGATTATTTTGTAGATCTCTCAAACTCTCCCTTCCAGAGATTCTCAAGTCTTCTTTATGGACTTTTGCTATTTATGCAAAACAACTTACTTTATGAAAATATGAAATACTTAACCCAATTCAACTAATTCCTTCTGTTTTAATATGGTATATAAACCTGTTCCCAGCACCCTTTCTCAAGAACTCCAGCATTTGCTGTGTAGCACTCCAAGTTATAACTTATCTGTCCCTATTAAAGATTTTTATAAAAAATTAGGTGACAGAAATGTCTCCTTATAATCTATAGTGTTTTATAATATACATTATAATGTGGTGGGAGAAATGAGTAAATAAACAGACAAGAAAATATAGGATAATTGTAGGGAAAAGAGGACTCTTAACCTTAGATTTTGTTCTAAGAAAGAAAAACAGAATTAGTTTGTATGCATGCTTTTATTTCTCTCTAGCGGGTAGCACAGAGGCAAAGCTACAGTTTGAACTGAGCTAGGAGTTGAGCAACAGGGGTTATAAAGACAAAAACTGCAAGTCAAGGTGTATGTATATATGGGATAGTTTTGGAGGTAATCATGTCATGGCCTAATCAGGTTCATTGTTGGTCTCCTAGAGTGGGCTGTTCTTCAGAAATTACAAGATGCTGTTTAGATATATGCAAGTGAGTCAGAGTAGAAGGTCCCTAGGCACCCTGTTATGTCAACTTTAAAGGATGCTCAATCTGACACCTGATTGGCTAATTCTGATTCTCAGGTAAGTTTAGCTTTCTCTGTACAGTAAGGGAGCACAAGCAAACCAAGATAATTAGTAAAGTCACTAATCATTCTGTTTCTACAGGACACACTCACAATCTGCATAAAATAAAAGAATTGTACTTGTCTTGAAGTTTTCTTTCAATTCTAGATCTATGATCTTTTCAACAGTAGATGTATAAGAAGATGAGAGATGATTTCATGTAGAAGGTGGCATATGAGATGCATCCAAAGAAAACAAATATTCTTAGGGGCAAAAGTGTGGAGAAAGCTACCTCTAGGCTCTGGAAATATAGCGAGGTTAAAGATGAATTGATAAGTTTAGGGAACAGATTGATTGTATGACAGAAAATTTGTGGGAAATAATATTAAATGAAACTGAAAAGGTAGATTGGCATGTGATTAAGCAGGACCTTAAATGCCAGGCTGAAGAGTTTGCATGTTATCCTAGAGACAGCAGAGTCAATATCTGGTTTTCAGGGAATCAAGTAAAATGAAAAAAAAGAAATGTTATAACAACAATCTATAAGATGCTCCTTCCTTTGATCTGTAACAACATAAAACATAGCCTCCTTTATATTGAAGTAACAGTAATAAATAATTTCTTTATTATTTGTTCTCAACCATTTCAGTGATTCTGATTTAAATTCATACAACTTGTTACTAAGAATACCATAAAACACTGTTTTAAGTTTAATTTCAATTGAATTGAATATGGCAAACATTCCTCAGTGTTACTAGGAAGGAGAAAAGTATTTTAGTAGGTATTGAGGGGAATACTATGACCCATAAGACAAATTTGCTCCCTTTCAGATGCTCAGTAGATTTTGAATGATGAGATACTTGTAGCTAACATAAAAAAAAGTATCAAAGCTGTAAAAGCAAACTGCTTTTTGAATTCACAAACTATTTCCCATTCCTCATCCCCTTCCATGGTCAACAAGAAACAAAAGTCACTATTGGATATTAAATGATTTACTTGAAAATTTCCTAGGGTTTTCTGTATGCTACAGAAATATTCTAGAATTCAGCTATATCCCATGTTCCATTCTATAAAATACATTTTCCTTTGAAGTAAGTATTATTTCATTAGGGGACAAGAAACAAAACAAAACAAATCACCATCACAACCACTACCACCATCAAATGGCTTTTTTTATGTCTTTTCTTTTTTAACAGTACTTTCTCCATGTGTAATTATCTGGAGTTTAATACTAAATTATGTTAAGTATAAAAGTCTTTAATTCTTCCATGTGCTACTGATTGGGGGTTAGCAGCAAATGATGAGATTGATGTAGGCACTAAATGTTGGGATTCAGTCATGTGAAGAATTCACAGTGGCCACTCTCTTTAGCAAAACTTGTTAATTTATGGTAAGAAGTTCAGACAAAATGAAGAAATACAATAGGCACCAAAAGTAGTAAATGTGAAATAGAGTTGGAAAAGCATATAGTTAAACAGGAAAGTGGTTTTTAACAATTAACAATGGAAAAGACAAATTCCCTAGTGGAATTATTAACCAGAAAAAAGGAAATACATGAGTTGGGAGTGTACCATTGACTGGTATGCTAAATCCATAGAGAAGTTTAGTATCCTAAAATAGTTACTTTAAAGAAGGAGAAAGACACCATGAGGTATATTGGGGGGGGGGGGTTGAGAGAAAAGCTACCATGAAGCACGTGGGAGGGGTAAAGACAAAGGTACAAGAGGCAGAATGCTGTGGTGAACTGACCGAAAAGGAATTCAAGCAAAGATGGCATGGGTCATGGACAGATTGATAGGGAGAAATTAACCTCAGGGATATGACATACCTTGGATTCTTGACAAGATGGGGCAACCCATGACCTCTATAGGAGTAGAATTGTAAGATTGAACTGATCCCCATCAGTGTTCTTCCCTGCTTGGAGTAATCTTGTCAGTCTTTCTCTACCGACACCACCCTGTTACTCAGGACTTCATCACTAGGTGAAACAGAAGGCAGAGTCCTGGTATCAAGAAAAATGGAGTGCAGTTCAGTCCTTTGATACTTATTTACAACTGTGTGACTGGGCAACTCACTTCATCTCTAGCTTAATGAGTTTCCTCAACTATACATGGGAGATAATAATAACTCCTATTTCCCAGAGTCAATGAGATAATCAAGTGAGATGATATTTGTAAAGTATTTAATGCAGTTCTTGTAACATAGTAGCTGGTTAATAAATGTTTATTCCATCTATATCATCAATTTCTTCTAAATATTTGTTAGGCTATTCATGGACATTTCTGTTATCAGACATGTTTGGGCAATGCAGTACCATATAAATAGAAAGTATCTGCAATTGAAGTGGCATGACATAGCAGATAGAAATTGAAGTTAAATTCAAATTCTGTGTGCTGCACTTACTGGGAAAAATCTCAAATCCTGTCTATGAACTTACTTAATAAATGTAAGATGAGAGGATTGGACTACTGACTTACATCTTGATCTCAATTATGAAAGTAATGTACAATTTCCAAATCTAAATTAACTGGCCATAGATACTATTATGAGAAATAGTTTATTTCCTTCAAATTTCTGATTTTCAGATTCACAGATGAAATAGTGATACCACATGTACTACAACTGCTGATCACCCCCTTTATAAACACTCTCATGGTTCTTGCACTTTCTCTCTAACCACTCTTTTTTTCTGATTTTTGTCAAACCTTTAAGGAAAATATTCTTCAAAGTTACATCCATGACCTCTTGTCTTTTCACTCAAATGACATTTTATTCATAATCTTATTTAATCCCATACTTTAGCTATTACTTCTGTGCAGATGACTCCCAAATCTGCATTTCCAATCTTAGTCCCTAGCTCTAAGATCATTTCCAGTTCTGAATGTGTGATAATGTAATCTAATATATTTCACACAAGACATTTTGAAAGAATATTATGCTTAACAATGATATTAGCCTGAATAGAACTTAATATTACTTTAATGGTTCAGAAGGTGCTTCAGTTTCTTCTGGCTGAATATATAGCTGCTGAGCTATATATTAGCAACTGAAGTTGCTGATGGAACAGGTGGGAGGTAAGAAATGAGACATATAAGATAGCATCACTGACATAAACTGCCAGCTCAGGTTTTACACTTGAAATGTGATTCCATCCCATATTTGTGCTTCTGCTGTGCTCTGATTACCTTCCCGGGCAGATCCCTACCTTGTCCTCTGATTGTAACCTGAGCTTAATGTTTAGCCCTTCGCCATCTGTGAAGACAAGGCACCTTTCAGACCCTCGTTGGACTAGCTGATTTCAAGGTTACCATCTTGAATGATTTAAAATATTGCATTTTTGGTGTCATCACAATAGGTAAAGAATATTTGATTTTTTTTAATCTAAACCAATTTAATGATAGATCTTTATTGATTCCATTGGCTAAGTCTCCATTAGCAACTTGTTTGATTGGCAAGTGACTCATTATTTTAAACATAGAATCAAAAATAAAAAAAAGGAAAATGGTAAGAGCAATAGAGTTTTAGGTTAAATAATAGCTACCATTTTATAGCTCTTTAAATTTTTATTAATGTTTTTTAAATTTAATTTCTATTTGATCCCTAGAGCAACCTTGAGAGGTAGGCATTATTGTTATCTGTGTTATTAATGATAGAAGAGATTAAGAAATTGAGGCAGTCAAAAAAAGGGTCACATAGCTAGTAAGTGTCTTAAGGCAGAACTCAAATTTATATCTCAATGACTGCAAGGATAGCAGTTCATTGCTTACACCACTTGGTTTTCTCCAATAGACTGCCTTTTACAAGAAAAAGTGTTTTAAAATCATAATGAATACTAGAAAATTTCTTCATCACTTAATTTTTATAAACATAATCTTGACCTATCTTGGGGAAGCTAGATGGCACATTGAAGAAAGCTCTGACTCTGAACTCAATAAGAACTGATTTAAAATACAATTTCAGATAACTATTAATTATTTAACCCTGGGAAAGTAGCTTATCCAGTTTTTGCCTCTGTTTCCTCGTCCATAAAACAGTGTCTATTTTACAGGGTTTTTAAGGATTGAAAGAGATATTATTTGCAAAATGCTTAGCCTAATGCCTGGAACATAGAAGGTGCTATATAAATGCTTGTTCTCTTCCTTCTCTTCCCTAAGCATCTAAATTATTGTTAAGTCTTGACTAGCCTATTTCAGGGCTGGCAGAGCTCCAACTGTAGTCAGGAAACATTTTATGTGAAATTCCCTGATACTTTCTCCTTAATAAATTCTTGATGCTATAATTTTAAAACATTATTAGAACATGACATCGTAGGCCAATAAGTAGATATATTTAATCTGAGGTTTAAATATAATGGTTCCCCAAGCTTCCTTTTCATCTGGTGAATTATTTCTATTCCTTATGAAATAAACCAAATAACTGCAGGTATCATGTAATATTCCAAATCTTTTCAATAGAGGATTTTCTATTCTGCAAGACATTCACTCAGCAGCTTTGCCTGGGATGAGATCATAGAGACTTTAATTTTGTTGATTATTGGCATTATTTTTTGCAGTTAATACAATGCTCTGAACCAATATCTCGGTCCTAAGTAGTATATTTGCTGATGACAATTGTTTTAGAGGCAATATATAGATAAAACATTTTTGATTTATTATCTTTTGTACATAGGTAATTCCTTCCTCCCCACTTCCCTTCCCCCCCAGTTTTTTAAAGAACTCATATTTAAAAACATTCAGAATAATCGAATATGGCTACTGTTACCAAAGTAAGATGACATACATGAAGCATTTAGGTCAGGATTTCAGCAAACAGATTATCAGAGTATCAGACCATTTCTTTTCTGTCACCCAGTTAAATATGCATGCTATGACACAAACTATCAAAGCTAATGTGTGATCATCCACTGTGGTAACAAGTAGCATTTTTACTTTGTTTATCAATTAAAAACAGACAATTAAATATCTTTATTTCCTCATAACAATCACCAGGTAATAAATTATTAATTCATCAAGAAAGATCATAGAAAGAGCACCGTATTTGAATTCAAAGCACTGTTCAGTATGATCTACATGCTATCTGCATCTCAGTCCCTCATCTTTAAATTGAATGTGGAATCAGATGATTTTTACTAACCCTTCTAGTTCTAAATTCATTCATTCACTAATTTACTCCACAGAAATAACAACCCATCTCTAATATCCATGACCTAGTATTGCCTAATTACCATGCTTGGAATGACTTCTCTCCTGCTTTTTAAATGCTCGACTTTTTTTCAATACTCAGCTCAAATTACACCTTTTGCATAAACTAACCTTTTTCTAGTCAATTTTTTTTCAAATTACATTTTAACTGTTTTAAATACATCTTGCATATTTCTATATCTGTCTCTTCTCTGTTACAGTAAATGCAAGTTCTGTACAGGCAAACATCATTTTCTTTTTGAAAGTAGCATTTCTAGAGTCTGGTACATTACATGTAGTAGGTATTTTATTTTGTTTATTTAGTAATCAATAAGTTTAATATATATTTATGAACTACCTACTATGAGCCAGGTACAAAAATAGAAACATTGGGTATAGAAGACAAAAACAAAACTGTCCTTAATCTTAAGAAGCATAATTGTACTAAGCAACTTTAACGGGAAGATGAAGTAGGAAACTAACAACTACAGTATAATATAGGCCTTTATATATGAAGATCATATGAATTGTATATTAATTATACCTCTAGTACTGACACTGGAGAAAGTACTTAATGCTTCTATGTCTAAGGTTCCTTATCTGTAGAAATATAATCTTGAACTAGATTATCTTTTAAATTACTTCTAAATAAAAAAAAACTTAAAAAAACCCTACATTCTAAAGTAATTGACATTATATCAAAAGTAGATGTTATGTCTTGTATTCTGCTTAAACTGGTCCTCAAAATGAGGTTAATCTTATAATGATTCAATAAAAATTAAAATGGACTCTAGATGCAAGTATATGTCTAACTTTCATTGGAAAAAGGAAGATTTTTTTTTATTCTAGGTGACATTTCTTAAGGGTTTTTAAGAATAGATGTTAAAATTATTGCTTTGTGAAAGACAAGAGTAATTTATCAGACTTTCACAGATGCTCTTTTAAAGAGATAGTTGTTTTCTTTGTCTTTTCAGATGACTCAGAGCATCTGTAGTTTTGTCTTGCAAAGGCCTCTAAGAAACATACCCTCCAGGATAGAGGTAGAAAGTTATTATATAATCAAAAGACCACAAATTTGTTCTAAGCCAGATCCTTTAGCTAAAAATTAGTTAGACCTCAAAAATAGTAAATTATGTCTTGGGAGTGAATTAGGACTTGGAAATACATATTAATTCTTTTAGGTGATTAGTACTCCATTTAGCAAATTAGTACTGCAGTGAGAAGAATGGTCCCTCAGTGAATAAAGTTAATATTTCTTCTGATGGAGTTAGTACTTGGAACAGCATCATTCACCACAAAGGCAAATTTAACAAATGCAAATATTGAGTTTCCCTGAGTGTTCTGATTATCTTATCTAATACATCACCACAAACTTAAGGACAGTTAAGGGCAGTAAAGTATTATGAAATTTAAAGTGATCGTTTCTTAAACAAAAAATAAATGAAAAGTTGAAAGAGTAATACAACTTTTGAACTGATGAGGAATGTTCAAAGTGAAGAAGAGTAATAGAATAAATAACATCTCTTTCTTGGTATGACTGATAAAGAGCTGGCTTCAAACAGGAAGACCAGAGTTACAATCATGTCTCTGACAGAACTGTATGCATTTATTACCTATCTACTTACCTACTATTATCTTACTTACCTATCCATGTACTTATTGACCTGTTTACTGACCTACTTATCTATCTATCTATTTAGAAATTTACTGACTTTGTGACCCAAGAAATGTTTCATCCTCTCAGTTCCTGAGTTATTCTCTAAGATTGTATGTGGTAGAGGAAATGCCAAATTTAATTGTTGGTAGAAAGAATTATCAAAAGAAAAATTCCTTATACCAATAAAATCATAGCTTCTAGAACAAAAGGAAGAAAAAAATAGAAAGAAAAATAAGTTCCATTAGTCTTTGTAGTCTGTTCAAACCTGGTAGTGACAGTTAATAGCAATAGTGCCATTCCATGTGCATTTATATAGTGCTATAAGAATTGTTCTCTCTTTGGTGTTCAGGAAAGTGTCAGAAATTAACTAGATGAAGAATGGCTTTAACTTGCCCCTTTCTTGAATTTCTCTATTCAATATTTTTTTTTTCTATCCAGCAGATCTTTACCTTATTCAGAGTTCCAGACCTATATGTAGCTACCTCAAAATATTTCCCAAATGTTCTCAAAGATATTCCTGCAAAGGTCTATGCAAAAGCTCTGAGAAAAACAAAAATGAGAAAGTTATCTTTCTTATCTGCTTCAGCTCTCCTTTCTGATACAAATACTTTTTACAAACAAACACTTAGACTGTTAAAAACTCTAAAACATTAGAAATCTTAAATAATATTAGAAAAAAAATCTGTGTAAAAGATTCTGAAACCCAATCTATGACCATTTTCAACAATTTATCCTGCATTTAACAGAAAACAGGGAAGATAAGAAGAGCAGCACAGTGGAAAAAATATTTAAGAAAATGACTACTTAAATATACTTTTTATATTTAGGCCATGATTTTTATTTCAATTATAGATAGTAAAGGGATGTTTTTCTATGTCTATGTATGCAATCTATCTAGTGAATCCTTTTATTCTATGTTTAAGTCAGAGAGATTATGACCAGTGCTTATTAGCCATTTAACCAGTGGGTTTTGTTGGGAGGATAATTGCAAAAATAAAAGGGAGATCATTCACTTATTCACTTGTTCTTCTGATAGTAACTAAGATTAAAAAAATAAAACTAAATGAAATTTGAACTAAAGGAAATTTGAGAACATTTAGCAAGAAGAAATCATTATTGTATAATAGGATAAAAATACAACCATAAAAAACTATGATTTAATGCAGATATCTATAGATGAAGAGTACTGAAATCCTAGAGGATGTTGCACAGTAACTGATACTTAAAATATTATAGAAAAAAAAAAACAAACCAAGAAGAGATGATCAGTATACAAAACAATCAAAAAAGTGAACTATGGAGGAATCCAATAGTGGGATTGTGTCTTAAATATTATTTTATAAAACATGCTATTGTTAAACTAAAATCTCTTTGAGTTAATACCTATGTCTGCAATATAGCCCATCTGGATGAATCTCTTGTTGAGAAAAAAAATTGGCATCTTGAATTGTTTTTTTTTCAAGTTGTTTACAACCATTTGTTGTTAAGAAATTGAAGAGGAACTTGAAGTAATTAAAACTGATTGGACCTGAGAGTTTTGCTTAATCTATCAAAGCAATGGATTTTAGTATAGAGATTATAGTCAAAGGTAGGTTGATTAGTAGCTCAAAAATAGAAAATTAATAAAGAAAGAGAGCTCAAAGGACTTTGTTTGACACAATCGAATTAAGGTAACACTCTTTGAAGCAAAATTTTAAAAATATATATAATTCATAGGTTAATAAAGCTTTTGTTGTTGTCCATCCTTCATCCTTCATCCTTGAAAAGAACTAGTGACAGCATGAAAATAATGTTTTGACTTCCATGCAAATTGGACCTAAATGAGGCAAAGTTGTATAAAATCATCAACCTTTCTTCTAGTGTCATCAGAATCTATTGGCAAGACAAGAGTCTAGAGGATTGTGTATGGCCAACTAGTAAAAATCTATAGGTGCTATGGCATTAAGAGTTCCACAGTGGGGAAAATGGTTGGTTCAAAAAAGAAGAGAGAAAGATAGAAGTAGTGTAAATCAATACAATACACAAGAATGCTCTCTTTCTTCTTTGGGGACATTTCTTCTATGGAAACTAAATACAAATCCTTTACACTTTAAAATACAATCTTAAGAATTACTGTGACTAAAATTGTCACCTTGCTTTTTTTAAATTTGAATTTCTGGATATTGTTTGCTTTTTGGTAAACTTTTCATCTTTTATTTCTTAACTTTACAATGAAATTTGAACATTTTTGAATGAAGCTACCTTATCTCATAGTTCTTTGTCTTCCTCTTAGTGTTGTCCATAATAATTTTTTTTCTTTTAAAAAAATATTTATTTTATTAAGTTAAAAAGTTTCTGTACAAACAAAACAAATGCAGACAAGATTAGGAGGGAAGCATCTAACTGGGAAATCATCTTTACATTTAATGGTTCTGATAAAGGCCTCATTTCTAAAATATATAGAGAATTGTCTCATATATATAAGAATTCAAGCCACTCTTCAATAGATAAGTGGTCAAGGGATATGAACAGACAATTTTCAGATGATGAAATTCAAACCATCTCTAGTCATATGAAAAGTTGCTCCAAATCACTATTGATCAGAGAAATGCAAATTAAGACAACTCTGAGATACCACTACACACCTGTCAGATTGGCTAAAATGACAGGAAAAGATAATGATGAATGTTGGAGGGGATGTGGGAGGGCTGGGACACTAATACATTGTTGGTGGAACTGTGAACGGATCCAACCATTCTGGAGAGCAATTTGGAGCTATGCTCAAAAAGTTGTCAAACTGTGCATACCCTTTGACCCAGCAGTGTTTCTACTGGGCCTATATCCTAAAGAGATCTTAGAGGAGGGAAAGGGACCCACCTGTGCAAGAATGTTTGTGGCAGCCCTTTTTGTAGTGGCTAGAAACTGGAAACTGAAGGGATGCCCATCAATTGGAGAGTGGCTGAATAAATTATGGTATATGAATGTTATGGAATATTATTGTTCTGTAAGAAACGACCAGCAGGACGATTTCAGAGAGGCCTGGAGAGACTTGCATGAACTGATGCTGAGTGAAACGAGCAGAACCAGGAGATCATCATGCACAGCAACAACAGTATTACATGATGATCAATTCTGATGGACATGGCTCTCTGCAATAAAGAATTGTCTCAAACCAGTTCTAGTTGTTCACTGAAGAAAACCATATACACCCAGACAGAGGGACATGAAATATGGACCACAACGTAACATTTTCATGATCTCTATTGACATTTGCTTGCATTGTGTTGCCTTTCTCTGATTCTTTTTTTTTCTTGTAGATAGGATTTTTCTTGCATAACTTCTCAAGCATTTCAACATTATTAACATGTAGTGGACTTCCTGCCATCTAGGGGAGGGGAGGGGACTGGGGGTAAAATTTGTAATGGAAAGCTTTGTAAAGATCAAGGTTGGGGAACTACCCATACATATGTTATACAAATAAAAAGCTTAAAATAAAAAAAAATAAAAAAAATAAAAAAAATATTTATTTTTAACATTCTTTTCTAAAATTTGAGTAACAATTCTCTCTCTCCCCCTTCCTCTGTCCTCCAACTATTGAGAAGGCCAGCTATGATATCAATTATACTTGTGAAATCATGCAAAACATATTTCCATATTAGTCATACTAATGTGCTAGAGCTCCTCTTGGCCCTGGAATTTTGACCAGGTTTTCAACTCTCTAGCAGCCAAAAGTGCTAGCCATCTCCTTTGCTTTGGAACCTAGACCAGGACATCTCGATTTTTGTGAACAACTCATTTTGTTTTTAACTACCTTTTGTCCTGGAGCTCTAGTTGAGGTATATAATTGGCTAAATACAATTGCATAGAAAAATCCAAGAAAAATGCAAATTTATTCATCAAATGTTTGAAGTCAGCATTTATAGAATATAGGATTTGAAAATATATGGAGATAAGAGTAAGGAAACCCAGGATAAATGAACAAGCATAAGCAAAATATTTGAAGCAAGACAGAACTTAATAGTAAGGTTTAGGGTTCCAGTGCCTGCAAGCAAAGAAAAAATTGCATTGAAGAATGGTGTATATATATATATACACACAGAAGAGAGAGAGAGAGAGAGAGAGAGAGAGAGAGAGAGAGAGAGAGAGATTAAGAAAGGTAGAACCAGGTTGGGGGGTGGAAGAAAATTTGAATGACAGGCAGGTGATTTCAACTATATTCATTGCATCACAGACATAATCTTAAAGCTCGAAAAGAAAGAACATCTAGCAATCCTCTTCAATTCACCACGTAATGTTCTTGAGAGAAATGACTGAAGGAAAAAAAAATGAGGAAAATTCATATGGAGGTATTGTGTGGCATGAATTAGAGAGCAGTTCATGGTAAGAAATTATTTAGTCTTTAGTGTATGCAGCCTAGGGTGGTGTATCATGGAACAAGAATGGAAAGGAAGAGATTTTGCAAAAGAATTGGTAAAGTACAGAGTTATCAAGTACCTGTTTTATGATAGCCTTGTTTTGTTTTTCTGTAATTCAGGATTTTAAATCTAATAGATATGATTTTCTGAATATAACAAAATATCAATAATTCAATGTCAGACACAAGGAATTTATATATTAGTAATACATGATATAGATGAAATATTTTAATTGTATACTCCAAAGCTTATTCATCAAAACTTTGAAAACTTTTCTGAATTTTTTTAAAAGAATCCTAGTATTGAAAAATTAGATCAATTTAATTTCTCTTTCTGCATTTAGTTTTATACAGAAGATAGGTCTCTATATAAAAGAGATTTGATGGTATCAATGAATTTTGTGGATTTAGGAAATTGTAATTAGAGACTAGGAACAAAACTGATATGATCAATTTTCTTCATAGGAGTGTAAATAGAAAGGTTAATCTAGAGGGAACGTTCAAAAATCAATTATGTATTTTTTCTTTACGTTGAATTAAATATTAGTGCCTTTCCAACAATATATCTGTTAGGAAGGTAGAATAATGTGATTTTTGCTATTTAGAAATTCATTTCACAAAAAGTTTTGCTAAGCATATTTGCTTTTATGTTAAACTTAAACCTGTCCACTAAGATCTTTCATTCATTTTATCTAAAGATAATACATATATTTCAGCAGTTTCAAAATTGCAACAGATTAATTTAATATATACAAAGGAAATAGAATACTGAAAAGCACACATACATAGAAATATATACACACAAATATGACATCCATAGAGAAACTGAAAAAAAAATATTCAGGAAGTGATCTTAGTAGTAGGTAGAAAAAGGATTTGAAAAAATTTAGAGTCCTAATAAGAAAACATATGATTGTAGTGATATATTGATTTCACTTTTCAAGTTTAGAACTCATGGGCTAATTACAAAGAAATTTGACCAGCAAAGGGATTATAGTTACTGAACTAACATATCATAATATTAATAAGAAAGCAATACCACATATCTACTATATTTAAAAGCAAAGATTAGTTTTTGAAGAACAAAAAAGATATCCAGAAACTACAAATGGATAGTTTTTGAGATTTTCACTAAGAATTATACATTCTAATCATGAAAAACACTGGGAAATAAAAGACTAAAACAGAGACTATAAAATAGAAAACAAAATAGATCAAAAGAAATGTAAAGAGCATAGAAAAATAGCAGACAGTGGCAAAAGGTCAAAACTATCCTAGAAATACAAACCAACCAGAAAAAAGGGATAAAAGTCTGCCAAAGAAAGATCTAAGTAGTATGTATACATTTTCCAAATTTGAAACTATATATACAAGTACAAGTAGTATTTAAAATTATATATACATATGTATATTTATCAAGGAGTATGAAAACAATCTGAAAATAATAAAATACATATGTGTATGTGTGCTCATATATAGCTCTGTGTGTGCACTTATATATGAATTCATACTCATACATATTCCAATCTATAATTTTAATCTATATTTTATCTTCTACGAGAGAGAAAGCTGGTTTGTCTAGCCTTCTATCAACTCAGGATTTTTTTTATCACTGGCACTTTCACCAATGTGTAAAGCAACAATTTTTTTTCATAGTGATGTCACATACTCAGGCTGCAACTTGAACTGCTTGCTCGAAATCTTAGCCTACTCTTGTTCTGAATGAAAAACAAGTATCTCACCTTATCTGTCTGCTCTTCACTCCACATCAAAGAGAGTTTTCCTACTCACTACAGCTCTAAACCTAACCCTAAACTAAAGTTTGTGCTCCACACAGAGGAAGGCTGAGACTTTTCCTTTTGTTATTTCCACATTCCTAGATGATATAAATTCTTTTAAATTTGAGAGACTAAATTATGTTTTGTGCTATTTTAACATTTGGAGAAATAAATTGTTTTATTATTGTCTGAAAATTGCTGTGGAACAATAGGGTAGGAATCTGCAATAAATAAATTTTAGAAGGTTTATAGCCATCCAAGGTTATAAAACTTTCATCCAAGTAAAAAAAATTGTATCTTCATATTTATCAACCATTGTCTAAATTATAGCATTCCCATTAATTATGAATGTAAATAATGACCTACAAGTAATGTATTAATAGGATACCAAAAGAAATCACAAATATTTTCTTTTTATAACAGACATAGCACAAATCTCAAAATGTCATTACACTCATCACTACTTTAGAAGTTATTATATTTACAAGATCTTCCATCTGACCAAGTGCCTTCTTTCCATTCATACATATGTCACCTGAGGGAAGGCAGGCAGGTTCTTGGTATGACTTCAGTCTGTGCCAACCAACTTCCATCTCCTTCTGTGGAGGAGTCTTCTGCCTTCTTCCTGAATTCCTTGATCTCTAATTTCAAGTGAGAAGAGGAGCAACCATCCATATGCCCATTTGCCTTCCAACTCTTGCTGAGCCTATCCTCTGAGGGAAGAGAAAGAAGAAAGTTGGTAGAGAATGGGATTTTCATCACCACCCTAATTTCTACCAGTCAGAGAAAAGAGAAAGGATGGAAGAGAGCCTCCTATGTCTTTTATTTTATTTGTCTCCTACTTGATCACAAGTCTCCTTTGACGAAAGGAAAGAGATACTTTCTGCTTAATGATTAAACACATACTTGGTTATATCTTACACATCTCAATGATTCAGAACTTCTGTAGCAAATCATCTAAACCCAGTTTCCTACCCCCTTCACTCAATTCCTTATGTTCATCTTTTTAAATCCTCTCACCTCAATTTTAAGTCAAAAGCTTCCCATCCTTTCCACTGTATCCTCAGACTGTTAAGAGAGACAAAAATTTGCTTTTGTCAAATCTTTTCCTGTCCCATTCTTAACACATTTCAAGCAATCACCAACATTTGGCTTCATGATGACTCAGCTTCTTTTGTCAGCACTGGCTGCATCTTTATCCATTCTCTTTGTCAAGGCAAGAAAGTTAGTCAAGGAAGAAGAGTTGAAATATCCCTTACCCCCTTTAATATTTCCAGATTCTTCACCTGCTTCTATGATTCAATAACCCCTCTTTCTCTAAAGTCAAACAATCTCATTCAAAATCCTTATTATAGCTGTTGGCTACAGACTGACTGACATCTCACTTTCCTTTCTTTTTCAACAACTTTGTTAATAATCTTAGTTCTTCCCAGCAGTGCAGTGATCCAAGAAAATTCCCAGTCATGGGATAGAAAATGCCATCTGCATCCAAAGAGAGAACTATGGAAAGTGGATGTAAATCAAAGAATAGTATTTTCAATTTTTTTATTTGTTAGCTTTTTCTTTTTTGTGTTTTTCCCCCTTTGGTCTATTTTTTTCTTGCACAATATGAAAAACATGGAAATGTGTTTAAAAGCATTGTACACATGTAAACTATATCAGATTGCTTGCTGTCTTTGGGAGAGGGAAATGATAGAGATATAGAAAAAATTTGGAACAGAAAATGATTATTGAAAACTATCTTTACATATTTTTGGAAAAGTAAAAAAAATCAACAAAAATGAAAACAAAACAAAACAAAACAACAATAATAACACCATTACCTGGTTCACAATTGTTCTCTCCTCCCTTATATACTGTCTTCATACTTGGAGACTTCAATATGCAGACTGACTCTCCCTCAAATCATTCAGTTTCCAAACTATTAATTTCCCCAGGCCTATTCCTCCATCCTATCTCAGCTATACACAAAGTTGGCCATATATTTATCCTTACCATTATCCACAAATGCCCCACTTCCATTTTCAAGAATATTGAAATTTTCTAATTTGACCAGAGACTTTTCACTCTTCACTTTTCCTTTCCTCACCAAATTCTACTCTTTATCTATAGCAGAGATAAGGAAACTTTTTTTCTTGCCAAGGGATATTTAGATATTTATAACATCATTTGTGATCCAGACAAAATTATCAATTTATAGAACTCATGCAGTGGGAGGTTATTCTACCTAGCTTCCAGCTCATTGTTCCCTGAGGTTGATTATGCAAATGATTTCACAGGCTTTCAAGTCCCAAGGGCAGGAGTTTTTCCTCCCTTGAACTATGTATGATGTCTATCCACTTAATCATTCAGGTGCAGATCTGCAACAACTCATACCTGGACTATTGTAATAGCGTATTGGTAGGTCTGCCTACCTTGATTCTTTCCCCATTTCAGTCTTCCATTCATCAGCTAGAATGATTTTCCTGAAGTGTAGGGCTGGCCATGTCAGGCTTTCTATCACCTTCAGGATCAAATATAAACATCTTCTATTTGTCATTCAAAGCCCTTCATGACCACGTTCCCTTGTACTTTTCCAATTTTTTTATACCTTATTCTCCAACACATATGCTTCAATCAGCATCCAGGAGTGGTGTGGGTTGCATGTAGCCCAAAGGCCATTTGTTTGATACTGCTTTTGTATAGAATTACAATTTTGTGGGAATTACTTTTTTATGCTTCTTTAATGAAAAAAATCTATACCCACAATATATTGTAGAAATCATCTTGGTATATTATTATCACTACATGAAACTATTAAGATTAATAATACCTAGTATTTATAGAGAACTTTAAGATTTAAATTGCTCTTTACAAATATTAAGTCATTAATGATCCTGAAAGCTTCAAAAGTAGCATTTGAACTTATTTTTGTCACTCTGAGTCTACTCAAGTATGATGACTATGTAGTATCTGTTTCACTTATATTAATATATTAATAACAATAGGCCACAAAGTCACAGTGTTATTTTGCTGTTGCTACTGTGGTTTTTTCCCTTCTCTCTCTCTATTTATTTATTTTTTTGGGGGAGGGGGGCACAGAAAACTCTTGAGAAATTAGGTATGAATACAGTAAAGCTGCAACTCACATCTGTGTATCCTGAAAACACATTCAAAGATGTTCCTATTTTTCATTCAAAAATAATTCATTTTTTAAAAGAGCTGTAATAATTTTAAAAGTTGGACTTATATTTCCCAAAGCCTTTTCTTGAAGCATTCTATAAAGTTGTTTACCAGGTTGCTAAATGAAGTCACACATTATCCAAAATACTTTACAACAGCTATTTCTCATGGAAATGGTTGATCTGGTTTCATTGACGTAAATAGAAAAAAATGGAAGTAGTTTCATTGTAAAATGAAATGAAAGTTTTAAAATAGTTGCTGTTTAATATTTGGAAGCATATCATAAAGGAATGGGGAGCCTTGCTATTGCCCTTAAGGTCATTAGTATTTTGTAAATGGTAAAAAAAATTGTTTGCAATTGCCAAATAAAATTTTAACTGAAAAAAAACTTATATTCTTCACACAATTTATACACACAGATCACCATGAAAAAGGTCAATAGGCATAAAAATCAACAACTATCAGCCACAGATTTCTGAATCATCACACATACACACACAAAAAAAGATGTAGTCAAGAACTGGAAGCAGAATATGTTGCTCTGTCACACAGAAGCTCACTGACTTCAAGAGGATAATTGTTAAAGTACATAACATTATTTTTCCTCAAGGGGTAAAATAAAGAAAACAATCTTTGAAAACTGTTTAAAAGAATCCATCAGCTGTCTTATCTGGTATATATTTCTAACAAAAAAGATGAGATAAGTTATCAACTCAAGACCATGAAATTAGTGTAATTTAGGCTCCTGAAAAGTAATAGCATTGCAAAAAATATCAACAGAAAAAAAAAGAAACCACACAGAATCCTTCCAGTTTTCTGTTATACTGATCTAAACATACTTTTAGACAAGGCACAAACACAGATTTTAACCCTGCAAAAAAGGAAGGGGAAATACAGTCAAGCAGCATCCTTTTCTCATGCTATAGTTATCTTTTTAAATATTCTATTAGAATCCAAAGTTTTTTATGTACCAATGATGTTTTGAATTGTGTTATATCTTAGATTTAGAAGAATATGAACTCATATTTCATTGTCTAATTTGACTACACTGTCTCAGACTGAGTAATCCTTTCTCTTTTTTTGTATACAATCTCCTTCCAGGACATTTTGTGCTCCAATTCAGAATTCTAATTCTTAATCTTAGATAATTTGAAGAACAAATATCCTTTTGTAATGGAGCAATATACTTGAACATAATTTAAAACTTTGTATTTATTTAAAATACAATTTTGCAAAATTTTTATTAAAATTGTAAGCCATTCATCATAATTTATAAACTCATTTTTAAAAAAAATCTATAAGGTATTACAATGATGATGTTCTCTAATCTGTGAATGGATTTCAATCGTTTAAAAAAAAATGAGTGAGCACATCAAAAATGAAATTGTTTATGAGTTGACTAGAAACATTTTTTTAAAAAAAAGCCATGTTTCACAAGAAGTTCACACAGCTAGTCCCTAAAATAAAGATGGCAACAAACTTTTGTTGTTCAACATATATGGTGCCATAGTATTGTCATGTGTTTAGATGCATTATTATTATCAGTATTAATGGAGGTATGATTTTTTCCTAGGGCTTCTCGTCTTCTAAAACAAATGTGAGATTCAGATAATTGTCAACTTTATATACAATTATTTCCTCCCCCATCTTTTTCACTCATTCTTCTTAATGGTGTGTTCTATCTTTCTGGGTTACTATTTAATTAGGTGATTTAGACTAGGTCAGTTCAAATGACAGAAATATTTTAAAGAACCTGAATAAAAAATTCTGTGAACCTGTGCTTTAATTAAGGACTATCATTTGTTCTAGAAAGCCTCTGAATACCCTCTCCCCAACCCATGTAATAAATAGTAATATTTTTTCTATACATGTCTTTTGGAGACCTTATGATTCTCAGAAGTAATTTTCAGAAATTTACAGATAAAGTGAAATAGTATTTGAATGAAAATGATTTTTAAAGGAATTTTGGTAATACATTTATAGATCTCATTTTCTTTCTTGTATTTTTCTTTTATGTTTAAAATAACATATACTGCTTTCCCCCGACCCAAAAATGTTGCAAAATGAAGTTGCTAATTACAAATACAATAATTCAATTCAAATTATTATTTATTATTTCATATTAGAGTGCAAAATATTATCACATAACCATAGGTTATATGTAGAGATTTAGAAAGGATCTTAGAAGCCATCAGTTTAATTTGTTTATTTTATAGAATAGAAAACTAAGCACTATGGAGATTAAGAGAATTATGCAAGGACTTAAGGTCTATAAAGCCCATTAAAACATGCTTTTTTATAATTAAAATTCACATCTTTGATTTATGAATATTTTTCCTGGTATCAAAGGTAACATTTGAACCCATGTCCTTTCAATAAAGAAATATTTTATTTTCCCTTTATTTTACATATAAGTTAATTTTCAGTTTATTTTTGGAGGCAATTTTTGAAAACTTGAAGAAGTCTATACTTCCAATTGTTGGGGGTAAAAAAATGTTTCAGATTAATTACTTCATATGGTTTTCCTAGAATAATTCTAGTTCAGTGATGGTCCAAGATCATGAAATAGCTGGAAGTACTCCAACATGTGATATTTACATCTACAGATACAGACCAATATCTACAATGGAATTACAAATATATGGAAAGCTGGACTTGGTAATAGTAAGACCTGTGTCTGAATTCTACCTCCTCAATTTATTTTTGTGTGCCCTTTGCTAAATTACTTAACCTTTTCTTATCCTTAATTTCTCCAGCTGATAAAGATAAAAATAGAATCTACTTAAGTAGGTAGGTATAAGTTTCAAATGAAATAACTTGTATAAAGCCCTTTCTAAAACTTAAGGAAATTCTATCAATAGTAGGTATTAACTAATAGTCTATGTTTAAATGTTTTGTTATAACCATCTAATTGCCATGGTATACAGATATAATTTAAATATAACATGCCAAGTAACATGGGGATATTATTTTTAAGTTATAGAAAGTATAGAAAGCACTTGGAGCCTTTCACATTATTCAAAGGCTTTTCAATAATTATACTGAGGACAGTACTTAAAAACCTAATACATTTTTTTGGAAAAAATTTCACTAATCAAAAATGTGCATCCTAATACTAAAAAAGACATGTTTTACTGGTCTAATTATACTTTAAGTCCAACCCAATTTACTTTCTAATCATTCCTACACTTGCTTGGATGGATCAAACCAGGTTTCAAAAGAATTGCTAGAACTGAGAATTGTTGGCCATAAAATGTAATGATCAAAGCTGATTAACATGAAACCCAGAGCCAAATGGTGTGGAAAGCTGAATTAAAAGATATTTCAATGAAATGCTGAAAATTGGAATTAAATACTTTAGATATTCTCACTCTTTTAGTAGAAAATTTATAATAACCTTTCCTTTAAAGTATCATTTTTGTTTCTACAATTCTGTGAGTTCACATAAAATCACCCCTAGGGTTTCACTAAAAAAAGGATTGAAAATTAACTTTCTAAAATATTACTGCTGTATTTCTATTTCCTTAATTCTGGTATTTGCTAGATTCTTCAGTGGCAAGGATAGGGAACATGACTTTCTGGACTTGCAAGTTTAATCTGAATAGAAAAAAAATTAAATGGTGACTCAAATGACAAATTTATAATTTATGCAAGGAGCAATGAAAAGTATTTGGGATTTGGAGTCACTTATAAAAAGTTACTTATTCTCTTAAGGCCTCAATGTTCTCATCTGCAATTTAAGTAGTTAAAATAGATGCTCTCTCAGATCCTTTCCAGAACTAAATGTATTGTGCTATCCATATTATACCATGCCTACCTGAAATGAAGAAGAAATCTAATGTTCATCTGGATTATTTGATTAATATGGAAAAAAAACTTATGGTGTATGATTACTGTTTTATAAGAAATGATGAGCTCAATGATTTAGAAAAAAATGGATAGACATAAAATAATGAAGATTAAAATGAACAAAAAGTGTATTGTTCTAAGAACTTCTTTGAACAATTGTCATTTTGACTATTATAAATGCTCAAATTAATGCTAAATAATATATGAATAAATCTGTGTCCAAAGAACTGATAAATGCAAGTATGTATAGGATACTTTTATTCCTAATATACTTGTTTGTGACCCTAGGCAAGTCACTTAACCTCAATTGCCTCAGCAAAAACTCCAAAAAATTAATAAAAAATTATACTATGTTATAGAAATTCTAATTTCATTCAACAATTTTTTTTAAAAATCAAAAAATTTAAAAATATAAAAGCAAACATTACTAGATAGGTGAGTGGAAATGTGGTTAGTGTGCTGGGTTTAAGATCAGGAAGATCTGAGTTCAAATTCAGCTTCAGACAATTACTAGCTGTTGGATTTTGGGCAAGCCATTTACATTCAATTTGTTTCAATTTCTTCAAATGCAAAATGAGGATCATAACAGCACCTATCTCTGATGGTCACAAATGTAGAGTTATTTTATTTATCTATTTATTTTTACCAATTTACTGATCTAGTCCAATCAACTCAATTTACAGATTAGAAGACTAAGATTCAAAGAAACTGGTTTGTATCTCAAATCACACAAACTCTAAGTGAGGAGGGGGTTGAGGATAGAGCAAAGTCAGGATTTGAACCAATTTCTTTGGATCTAAATCCAACACTCTTTTCACTGCACACACTACTTATACTTTATTTTTTATTTTTTTAAATCCTGAAATTAGGAGCAGCTAGGTGGCGCAGTGGATAGAGCAACAGCCCTGAAGTCAGGAGCATCTGAGTTCAAATATGATCTCAGACACTTAACATTCCCTAACTATGTGACCCTGGGCAAGTCACTTAACCCCAATTACCTCAGCAAAAAGCTAAAAAAAATCCTGAAATTATAATTATTATAATATTGACTGGATGCTAAAGAACTTTGGGCAAATGAAGTATGTCTATAGAATTATAGACAAATAATAATAAATGAATTATAAGATAAAAAAATCTTATTTTGTTTTACTTTTTAAAAATTTTACTACATGTGGTTATAAAATTACTTTGTTGTAAATAATTAAAATATTAATATGGTTATCTTTTAGGCATACATTCTTTCTTTTATTCTTATAGTAATCCAAAAGTGATATATTTTCTTAATGTGTGTAAATGTGGAAACTGAGGCACAGGTATGTTGGGACTTTCTAAATTCACCTAGCACTAGAAACTAGGATTCTCACTCTTCTCCATATTTTCTACTAGGCTGAAAATAAATGAAATATAAAGAACCACTAGATATAAAAAGTACAACTAGCATTTTTAATAAATTTCTGCTATTTACATACATTGCATTCTCTAGTAGTTTTATGACATGGCTAGTATTTTTATCAACAGTCTCCAACAAGGATACACAAACTAATTCATTCAAACTGCTTATACTATATATCTACTTCCCTTCTATTTTACTACACAAGAAAATAAATTTTAAAAAAATCTTAGCATCTCACACTTTCTGTTTTGATTAAAATTTCTTACTGAATGTGATCCTTTGCATTTCTAATGGTAGCATGGTAGTCATTAATAAGTTTGCCATTTCACAAACTGTCACTGTATCCATAGGTTAATTATCTGGGGTGGAAGCAAAATAATAGTAACAATAATAAAAGATATGAAAATTACAAGGTTGCTAAGAAAGCTGATTTTGTTTTTAAAGAAGGAATAAAGAATGTGCCAGGTTATTATAAGCTACAGCTTATAATACATATATAGTATATATGCCTATGCTAAATTCTGCTAGTAACTCTTTAAAACTATTAGCTATTAAAATTGAGATTTACCTAGGCAATGTGAAATTATGATACATTCTGGGGCTTATGTTATAAAATGACCAGGACTGTATCATTCTTTGACTCACTCAACAAACCTTTATTAAGTACTTACTATAAGTGACATTGGGTTAAAATACTATCCATTCCTGCTCAAAATGCAGTTATAAGGATTAAAATAAAAGTTAAAACAATTTTGTACTCAAGATGTTTCCAAAGTAGTAGGGGAGATGTGATATATGCATAAAATACTAATGAAAAATTGGTAAATAAAGAGGTGAGATACAAAGAAGATTTTGTTAGTGTTTAAAGGAAGAAATCAATTAAAGCTAGGACAATTAAGCAAGTCATGGAGGAATCACTGGAGTTGAAATTTGAAATATTGTGAAATATTGGTCAGATTTCAATAGGCATAACAGAGGTAAAATATTCTAAGTAATGAATCATGGCATAAACAAAGGGATAAAGGTTGAAAACAAAAAGGATATGTTCAGGAAAGAGCTAGAAAGACAATATATTCAGCATAGGAATTATTTACTTTTTCTCTTTTGGACCCTTTGCTGGGGTTCTATGAAACCTATGTATGCATCAGGATAATAATTTTCAATGCATAAAATAAAATATACAATATAACAAGGGGAAAATATATCAAAATGCAGGTATCTTAATGTCTTCTATCTCTATGTGTGTCTTTTTTATCTGTCTACCTGTCATTTTTCTATTAGCCAAAGTTCTCAGATCCCAAATTAAGAACTGCTGATCTAAAATGTAGGTCCTGTTAACATTTAGGGTTCTAAGCACGAGGTATCAGAAGCTATCCAGTGGTTATTGTACAGAGTAGGAATTTAATATTATTTAAAAGTACTTAGCATAGTACCTAGCACAAAGTAAGTGATTAATAAATGCCTGTTGTGTCCCTCCCATTAATATGGCCCTTTAAGATTTCTGAAACATTTGTTTTACAGATCATTTAATTTAATCTTTATAGTAACCTTGTGAGAGATTTTTTTTTTATAAACCACTTTTTACAAAAAGAACCTGGGGCTAACAGAAGGTCATTTATTTAGCCAGAATCATACAGCCAATCTGAAGCAGAATTCAGATTCAGATCTTGAAGACTCAGTGTCCCCAACTATATCCTATACATGAAAAAATGAGATAACTCTGGGCCATTATTAAATGGTGCTCAAAATAATTTTGTCTATTTACACATACAGAAATGTGTATGTGTAACATATGCATGTACATAATGCATGTAGCATAGACTATGGTGTGGTGGGGGTAGAGTAAAAGAAAGTAAGATGGCCAAATTTTAATGGCATTTTATTTTTCCAAATATATGTAAAGATAATTTTCAACATTCATTCTCCTTACCTTCTCCCCCCTCGCCAAGCAAGCAATCTGATATAGACTAAACGTGTGCATTCCTTTTAAACACATTTCTATATTTGTCATATAGTGAAAGAAAAATCAGACCCAAAGGGGAAAAAAAAAACTTATAAAATTAAAAGCAAATAAACAAATAAAAAAAGGTGAAAATAATATGCTTTGAATCATATTTAGTCTCCACAGTTCTTTCTGGATGCAGGTGGCATTTTACACCCCAAGTCTATTGGAATTGTCATGGGGTATAATTTCAAAATAAAAATGTCATGAAAATTTTTTTCATGATAAGTTTATGTGTTTCGTCATGAACAAGCATTTTACAAACCCTAAGTTTAAGTGATTATCTGGAAGGCATATCTTTATAAACTACAAATCAAGATGGCAGCAATGTTTGATGGAACATTGTTATAATGGAGTAGGCTTCACTGTAGATAAGGATATGTTTGGATGAAAATGGGAACAGCTTATATAAAACCAAAGTTAATGTATTGCTTTACCTTTGAAAAGAATCCAGAGATGTTCATATGTATCTTATTGATTCCTTGGCATGTATTTTTTCATGGCATTCTTCCATTCATTCCTGTAGCAAACCAAATAGGAAAGCCCTTGAATGGAAAAATATACTTCTTTATAAAAATTTTCCATATACTTTATGTAGTTCATTTATAGAAAGATTTCTCTTATAAAATCACTTTGGTCTGATTATTTTTATTGTACTAGAAATAAACTTATCTAAATGAATTGACATATAAGGTTAAGTTTGAAATTGCAAAATCAAGTATATTATATTTTCAAGAGACTTCAGGATTTATCTAGTCCATTACAATCATAATTCATGAATTTAGAACTTGAAATAGCCTCATATTTCTTATCATCAGCTTCCTTGTTTTAGAGATGTTACCCAGAGAATAAGTAAAAAAGCTGGAATCTAAACACAGAGCTTCCAACCTCAAATCCAGTGCTGCTTCCATGACACCACACTAGAAATTTCCTTTTCCATCTTCCTAAAAGATAGTTAACCAGCTTCTGCTAAAAGAAATACAGTGAAGGGGAGTTTATTAGCTGGTTGCTTTTCAGTCTTCTACATCTTGACTTCTGTTCTTGCTCTCAGGAATTCATTTTACATGCTGACTTTCCTTTAGATAACAAGCCTTCCCTCAATTCTTCAATGCTAATAACATAACTTTACACTGGCTCAGCCACATACAAGCAAGATCATATCCTTGATCTCCTCATCTTCTACAAGAGTTCTACCTCCAAAATCCATACCTCTGAAGCTAAAACTAGTCCTAATCTCTGTTCCTTTTATGTCATTTTATATCTCACTTCTACAAAACCTAGAATTCTAATTCATCCCTCTTGACCCTGGAATCAAACATGAACTGATTTGGCCTTTAATTGTCTTTATAATTCACCCCCTTCCTAAATCTTACTTCTCCTCATGCAATACTTGCTTATTTACTGAAAAGGACTCTCCATTTTCCATTTCCATGTCTTTGTACTTCATGCTATCCATGACTGAAATGTTCCTTAACTCTCAACTCAGTTTCTTTGTCTTCTTTCAAGCCTCAAGTCATATACAACTTTCTGCAGGAGGACATTCATACCCAAATCTATCTTCTATTAATACATTTTCCTTTGAAATTATTTTTATTTAAAGAGCAACTAGTTGGTGCAGTGGATAGAGTACCAGCCCTGAAATCAAGATGACCTGAGTTCAAATCTGATATCAGACACTTAACACTTCCTAGCTGTATGACCCTGGGCAATAAACCCCAATTATCTCAGGAAAAAAAAAAAAAAAAGAAATTACTTTCGTTTACTGTAGGCACCTTGCATTTACCCAGTTACTGGCCCACTGTCTTCTTCATTCAAATATACTACTAGAATTCAGGAACTGTTTTTTTTTTTCTTTCTTTCTTTCTTTTTGTTCTATAGGCTTTCTCCTTGACAATGCTTCCTTTTGATATTTATTAAATCCTTTCCTATATCCTTAAAGGACTTGCCTTTTTAATTCCCTCATATTTCTCTAATTTTTAATCTTTCTTAATAGCTCCTTCCATACTTTTTAGAAACATGTTGATTCTTCCCCATTTGAAAGTAATAACTATATGGTGCAGTGAATTGAGTGCTTAATATGTAAATGACTATGTCCAAACAAGTTACATATAGGATATATTGAAGATAAAGAAGAGAGGGAAAACAGTAGCATTAAGGAAGATTGGGTACCTTGAGTATTTTCTCCAAATCTAAGAAGGATTGCTAATGAACCTTTTATTTTTAATCCAGATGGTCTTGTTCTTTTCCATCTCTTTATATCATTTAATACTGCTGACCACTCCTTTCTTCTGAATATCCTTTCTTCCTAAAGTTTTATTACATTGTTCTTTGTTGTATTGTTGCTACCAGTCTGACTAAAACTTCTTAGTCTTTCTTTTTGTTTGCAAGATTTTCTTCTTAGTTCTTCCTATGAGTACCGTTTTTTTTCCCTTCACATTTCAGACTCATTCTCATAACCAATCCCTCCACCCCCAGGTAAACTGTCATCCATAAACTGGAAACTGCATGTCTGGACCCTTATATATTTATTGTATTTCTTTCTGTTTGTTGGACATTTCTACCTGAATGACCCTTTGGCATATCAAATTTATTCTGTCCAAATGAAAATTCATGCTGCTCCAATCTACATTTCCTTGCAACTTCCCTATTTTTGCAAAGGATACTACTATTCTTCCAGTTACACAATTTTATAACCTATTAGCCAAACCTCACTCTTCATTACTATTTACTTACTTTCATATCCAATTTTTTTCCAATGTAGCTTATGCTTGACTCCTATTCTTCACTCTCAGCACAACTACATTAATATATATCTTCATCATTTCTTGTCTGAATGACTGAACTAATTTTCTAATTGGGCTTCCTGAGACCAGTTATCTTCCATCCCATGTATTCTCCACATCAGACCCTTAACATTTTTCTTTTGCTTTGCTTTTCCCTTTGAAAATCTGATGAAGCCTCTTGACCCATTTTTAAACAAATGAAGGGAATGCTGGATTTCAGCTAGAGATCAGCGAAAGTAAGGGTGTTATTTTATTATATCCAAATGTATGAGCCCTTTGAAATCTATAATGTTCCCTCCTTCCCGAATCACAGGGGAAGCATCCTTTTTGCACAATGATGCCAAATTGAAATTCCTAAGAAACAGGACTGATCATGTCATCACCCTGCCCAAGAAGTTTGCCTTTGTCTACAGGTTACACTTCAGTTCTTCCATTTAAAAAATTCACTGCATCATTTAATGCATATTTGACTTTCTAGGCTGATTGCAAATTTTGCTCTACTCTTCTTAGACTGTGTGGTCCAGCTATAGCTTAGCCCATTATATTATCTGTTGTTTCCTGTTTGCCACATTTCATCTTCTATTTCAATGCCATTGAAAAAATTCTACCCCACTGGTTCTCTGTGATTCACACATTCTTCTTCCTCATCTCCATTCTTTGGAATAATTAGTATTCTTTTAAAACTTGTTGAAATACTATATCTTGCAAGAGGCCTGTTCTGATTCTTCTATTTACTCCTGACCTGACCCCTATTAACTTCCTCCCATTTTCTATTTTTTAAATTTTATTTCCTTCTATTTTTTGTATCCATTTTTCATTTGTCTATTTTGAATTTCTATACTTTCTTATCTATGCATATATCATACTACCTTCTCCCTACTTCAAATAGGTCATGAGGACTTTTTAAAGCCAAATACTATTTCATTTTTATTATTATAGTTGTAGTACTTAGCGTGTACTGCCTAACAGAGTTCTTAACAAATACTTGTTGATTTGAATTGCAGTAGTTAAGTTCATTTTTGTATAGCTCTAATTATCCAATAGATTTTCCAACTTCCAATCATTGTTATCAGTTCTTTCTTCTGAGACAAAAGATAAAAGGTCATCAACACATTTTGTCCACTTTACTACATGGGACAACCCTAAACATACACTTATTTTTCATCAGGTATTCCATAGACTGAATTAATATAGGATTAGGCTTTCATATTTGACATGTGCTGAGGTTTCATGTTGAAAGGACTGCCTGCCTATAGTTCTTCAGAGAATGATAATGGAATGCTGAATTTTGCCTAGTGCAATAAAGTCTATAGTTTTGTGATAGCCATGGGTTTAATGGGGTTTGATCTGAGATTAATATTGCTTCTTTTAAAGTTTTTTCCTCTTTACCAAGTTTCTTCGCTTTCTTGAATACTGTGAAGATAGAGATGACGGTTTGCCTGCCCTGCAGTGAGACATTGAAAAAAAGGTAATAGAATGCTGAACTTATAGTGCAATTAATTCTACCATTCTCTAGAAACATATTGTAGAAGTAGTTGTGTTCTATTTGATAAATTAGATTGAATATCTAGGGTATAAGATTCAGTATCTTTTCTGTTATCCATCCATTTGTCACAAATTTAAAGGAGCTTTGGGGAATAAAGAGTCCATTTGAAATTTAATGCAACATGAAACTTTATAGAGAGTTAGTTCTTTTGATAGTTATTATGAGGATAGCCTTATGAAATAATCATTTGTGGATTTCATTAATACTGGAGTACCAGTGTTGATAGAATAATAGATGAGTGTCGTTTCAAATTTCAGAGATTTTTGTGAAGGATTTTATCAACATTAACTTTATTAAAACATGTCCCCAAAATGTGACAATTAATATATGATAGTAACATTTTCTCAAGTGAGCAACATCTGTTTTCATATTTACACCCTATAAATAATGAATAAATAGGAAAAATGTTACAGAAATTAATTTAGCAGGTGTCAGCATATGAAATAGCTAACATAAAAGTAAAACTTCCAACAGTATGATCTCTGTAATTTTTTGTTTCATATTCCCCTGAAGCAGTACTCATCACTTTGATTTTAAGAATCATCCAAGTCATTTCATAGAGCTTGGCTAAACCAGAAGAATCAAACTCAAAATAATGTTATAAGAATTTGGAAGTTTGAAGGCAAATGAACCCCTGCCTCCTAAGACATCTCACTCTCTCCCTCTTTTTTTGGTACATTTCTATCTTCCTTTCCTAATCAGTAATCTCAGAAGAGGCAAATCACCCCAGGAAAGTTTGCCCTTATGATATTTTGGAGTGCCCCCATATTCAAATGATTAATTCAGCATGATATTAAGTTAATCTGAACATAGTTCTAATTAAAATTCATCAGTGGTGCTTAAAATGGAAGCTGTCTATGCAAAAATAAGTCAAAGAACATTGGAATGTCAATGTAAAGTTAATAGTAAAATTAATAAATTATTTAAAATCCATCCCTGAGTCTATACTTTATAGTTTATAATGGAAAATCATGTGACATTGTATATTAAAGAGACTTTCAAGTTATTTTTCAAGTCACCTAGTATGCAGTAATTAATTTTAAAGAATAGAAATATATTTGCCACATTACTTTAAATTTATACATGCATCTGTATGTATAAATATTTAAACTTTATTTAAGCTTACATAATGATTCAAACACATACATCTTCTACTTAAAGAAAGTATTTCTTCTATATTTCCAATAGAAGAAAACTTATCTTCCAATCACAAGTGAGATGTGTATTATTCCATGTTTTTCTTTCCATCTTTATGATGCTGTTGTTTTATATACCTATTTCAACTGAAATTATTTGAATCACATGATGCTAAAAAGTGGATATAAATCTTCTCATCAAACTGCTAACCAATTTTCCCCAAGCACATTAAATGAGTCTTTGACATTAAGAAGAAAATTCTGTAAGATAATTAAGCACTAATTTTATATAAATATGTATATGGTCCTATGTGATAGGAATATATATATATATATATATATATATATACTACTTATATATAATACAACATGACATGTGGCAGACATAAATTTATCATAATTGAAAATAATCAACATTTTGCAACATGTAAAAATATCTTTGATTATATCAATATATTAAAAAAAATATCATTGCATAAAATTCAATATTCATTCATGATTAAAATATTTTTAAAAAATACAAACAAGTGATTTTAAAAACAATACAAATCTATTTTATATAATTTGTAATCTATATTCTCTCCTTCCCTCTCTCTTCCCCTCCTCTTGCTGTCTCTGTCTCTGTCCCTCTCCCTGTCTCTCTCTGTCTCTTTCTGTCTCTGTCTCTGTCTCTCTCTCTCTCCTCGCACCCCTACCCACCATTGACCTTGAAGCATTTTCCAATCATTTCCAACCCCAATGACACTTATTTGGAATTTCTTGGTGAACATTCTGATAAATGAGCAAATTGAAGCAAATATTTGAGGCCAGATTTAAATTCAGGAACATGAATCTTTTTGATTCAATGCCAGTTACTCTATCCACCACATCAATTAGCTGTCTATATGCATTAATCTTTCTGTCTATCTATCTATCTATCTACCTTTTTCTGTCTCCTGTTTTTCCTTTCTTTCTTTCTCCATATACATAGAGAGATATAGATGCATATTTCCCTAAATATACATATATAGTTCTCTAGAGGAGGGGGCGGAGCCAAGATGGCGGAGTGAAAAGGTGACTTTCTGCCTCTCCTGGGACTCAGCTCGGCTCATCGTGGAAGAAATTCCAAACTCCAAACTCCAAATTCCAAACACCTGGAGCTTATCTGAGGCACTCTGGACACTCTGCCCTGATTGGGGACAGGTGTTCTGGCAGACTTGCCTTGTTTAAGGAGTAATTCGGACTTAGTCCTAGCCCCCACCGGCCCAGCACCTTAAGTCAACTCGCCGAAGTGCCCCAGGGCAAAGCTTTTTGCAGCCGCCGCTTTTTTTCCCCCTACCTTAAAGAGATATCCACACTGTCTAAAAAAAAAAAAAAATATGATGAAGAAGCAAAAGAGAGCTCTCACCATAGACAGCTTTTATCAAGGCAAAGAAACGACCGCAGAGCCAGAGGTTCCTTTAGACAAAAATCCAGAGAACATCAGCCAGGACCATCACTGGTCCCCTTTTCAAAAGGCCTTTCTGGAAGACTGCATAAAGAACCTCAAAAGAGAGCTGGAGGATAAATGGGAAAATAAACTGAAATCAGTGCAAGAAGGATATGATGCCCTGCGAAAGAGATATGAAAAAGACACCAATTTATTAAAAAATAAAATTAGTGAAGTGGAAAAAGAGTGCAAGGAACAAATTGGCCAGTTACAAAAGGAGCTTAAAAAGGTAACTGAAGAAAACAACACTTTAAAAATAAGAATTGAACAAATGCAAGTGAATGACTCACTAAGACTTGAAGAATCAGTCAAACAAAAACAAAAAAATGAAAAATTAGAAAAAAAAATTATAGTTCTCTAGATATATATAAATCTCTGCATATATCTATCTACATTTATAAATATAGATTTATATCTACATATCTATATGTATATCAATAGACATAGAAGTATTCTGTCAAAAACTTTTTTCCTTCTGATTGATCCAGTTTTTCAATTAATTTTTTCCCAATACAGCATAGACCCTTGATAACGTATTTTGAATCCAGAAGTATGTCAACCTTAATAATTTTTACTTTCAATATACTTCTTCATATTCTTGCTGGTTTATCCATAAAAATTGCATTATGCTTTTATCCAAATAGATTAAAAAGTCCTCATGTTATTTTGATTCTTATGATCTTAACTATGTAAATTAATTTAGTAACCAAGGCAATTTTTATGATCTTAATCCAACTAGCTAGCTTTGCTTTTTTTTTAAAGTATTTCAAATCATGATCAATGTTGAATTTTATCCAATGATTTTATCCAATTTTGACAAAATAAATCACCATATTATTAGCTGATAATGTTTTTATCCATATAATCCATGGTTTATAGCCATATTTGTGGCAATAGAATTATGATTTTTAGCATCACTTTTTAGATTTTAAAATTAGCATCGCATCTACCTTATAAATGGTGTTGTTCAATACTTTTTCAAAAATCTGAGCTTGACCCACACCTAACACCACATACCAAGATAAGATCTAACTGGGTTCATGATCTAGATATAAAGAGTGATATTGTAAGCAAATTAGAGGAATATAGGATAGTTTACCTCTCAGACCTGTGGAGATGGAATAAAATTATGTCCAAAGAAGATCTAGAACTCATAATTGAACACCAGATAGATAATTTTGACTATATTAAGTTAAAAAGGTTTTGTACAAACAAAACTAATGCAGACAAGATTAGGAGGGAAACATCAAATTGAGAAATCATCTTTACACTTAAGGGTTCTGATAAAGGCCTCATTTCTAAAATATATAGAGAATTGTCTCATATTTATAAGAATTCAAGCCACTCTTCCTTCAATAGATGAATGGTCAAGGGATATGAACAGACAATTTTCAGATAATGAAATTAAAACTATTTCTAGTCATATGAAAAGTTGCTCCAAATCACTATTGATCAGAGAAATGCAAATTAAGACAACTCTGAGGTACCACTACACACCTGTCAGATTGGCTAAAATGACAGGAAAAGATAATGATGAATGTTGGAGAGTATGTGGGAAAGCTGGGACACTGATACATTGTTGGTGGAACTATGAATGGATCCAACCATTCTGGAGAGCAATTTGGAGCTATGCTCAAATAGTTATCAAACTGTGCATACCCTTTGACCCAGCAGTGTTTCTATTGGGCTTATATCCCAAAGAGATCTTAGAGGAGGGAAAGGGACCCACATATGCAAGAATGTTTGTGGCAGCCCTTTTTGTAGCGGCTAGAAACTGGAAGTTGAATGGATGCCCATCAATTGGAGAATGGCTGAATAAATTATGGTATATGAATGCTATTGAATATTATTGTTCTGTAAGAAACGACCAGCAGGATGATTTCAGAGAGGCATGGGGAAACTTGCATGAACTGATGCTGAGTGAAGTGAGCAGAACCAGGAGATCATTATGCACAGCAAAAACAATACTATATGATGATCAATTCTAATGGACATGGCTCTCTTCAACAATGAAATGTTTCAAACTAGTTCCAGTTGTTTGGTGAAGAAAGCCATATACACCCAGAGAGAGGGATATGAAATGTGGAGCACAACATAACATTTACATGCTCTCTATTAATGTTTCCTTGCATTGGGTTTCCTTTCTCTATTTTTTTTCTTGTAGCTACGATTGTTCTTGCACAGCAAGATAAGTATGGAAATATGTATACATATATTCAACTTGTCAAGTATTTTAATATAATTAATATGTAGTGGACTTCCTGCCATCTAGGGGAGGGGAGGGGACTGGGGGGAAAAATTGTAACGGAAAGCTTTGTAAAGATCAATGTTGAGGAACTACCCATACATATGTTATGCAAATAAAAAACTTTAATAAAAAAAAAGATTCCTATCGAATATAACCTGAAACCATCTTGGGTTGTAGTTATGTTGGAAGACAACAAGGAATATGTCAATTTGGAAATCTCCATATCTCTTAACTAGAAATGTCTAGATATTGGATTGGTGTTAAATAAAATTGTTTTGGGTAACTAGGATCTTAAAACAAAAGTACAGTATTAGTAATATTTTTCTTCAAAAAAGTAAATAAATCATTTTTTTACCTGACTACTAGTTTCCAATTACCTGGAAAGCAAGTATACTTTCCATGTTGATATACTCAACTTAAATGAAAAATTCAACAAACTAGCAATTTTTCATTTGTTTCTGCAACACCCTTAGTGTTTCCAATTTTTTTTTCAAGAGGATATGGTTACCTTCTTAAAGAAAAATTAATTGCAATATGATGCAATTAAAATAACAAAAACAAAATACACATACGTATGCTGTATGTCTTTGGCTTGCTTTGCTCCCATGATTTTAGAGAATTAATTTTCTCATTAAATCTCACTTTATTACATTAATCTTTTCACTGCTTCTGAAAAAAAAGTGGCAGAAGGCATTTTTTTCTTTTCTTTTTTTTCCATTGAAGATAAATGTACTTTAAGAGAATATTTCCAAAAACACATACAATTTCATACTGAATTTTAGGTACTGTTAGCAAGCTTAGAGTAAAATAAATAATAAATAAATAAATAATAACATTTATTATATGTATATATTATATTTATTATATTATAGAGAATTAAATGAGATTGGGAACCACTAAATTGAATTTGTAAATATCTACTTTCTTTAGAATATATTTTTTAAAATTTTATTTTTTTCTTTATTATCATTAATAACTGGTGAAATCCTTTTTTACAATGACACTTTCTTTTTACAGTTGGTCATTTCCTCTTAAATAGTAAAGAAAGGCAGAGCTAAAACCAACATTTCCTTTTAATGTGATGTGACTTTTAAAGTTATGATTTCCTTTTGTTATAAATACATTTGGATTATCTATTTTCCTTCAGAAAACTTGGCATTTCAACTGATGAACTGGCCTGTAGTCTTCCAGCCAAAGTGACAGCTTTTGGAAGCTCAAATATTTTTGTGAAAACAGTTTTGTTTTCTTCAGTTTTTATTCTGAAGTGACCAATTTTGGTAATGGCTTTTAAGTGAATATAAATATGTATTTCTAGGGAAGTTAATGTTTTGTTAATGCTAATATATTTTAAGAGTTTGTACAGTCAACAAAGAAAGAAAATTCCTTTTGAAAGCTGAAACAGATTATCACTTCTTCGAAATGAAGAGTTTATGAATATGTAAATATTTGTCTGTTTCACCTAGGGACCTTTTTTAATTGATCTGAAGGGTGGTAGAAGATATAGTAGCCTAGACCTTATTTTCACTTTTTGGAAAATAAGTCACTATATCCAGAAACATAAATACAAGGGAGATGTCTGAATTCTTATTTAAAGACACCTATGAAAACTTTCCACAGCCAAAGTGGAAGAAACAAAATGAAAGGAATTAGGACTTTGTGCTGAACTCAGAGGACATGGGCTCTGAGAGGTCTGGGTCTATTATTAACTTGTTATTTTATTTAATGAAGTAATTAATTAATGTCTGTTGTCTTATACATTAGGGAAAACAAGACATGCTCTTTCTAATTCACAGAATCTTTGAGGTTTTGATATATCAATGGATCCTGGATGCTACTGATATGGGTATTCCTTCCATTCATCTATTATATTTGTTAGAGTGTACATTCTCATTATTTGTGGTGCTGGTCCATGTCCTTCTATAATCTTTCAACCCTTTGCAAAGGATCACTCATGCAAGTCTTATAAGGCATTTTTAAAAAATGAACTATACATTTTTTCCATCTAGATAGACAAATAGCTAGATGAATGCCTCTATTCCCAACCTGTCACGTGAGATATTTTGAACAATTTCTCCTTAGTTGACATTAAGGATTCTTTTTGTAAGAATTGAGATAACTTGCTGTCAGCCATATCACCCTTAAAAAAAAAAAAACATAATACTGATGTTAAAGAGATGAACATTGGCACCAGGGCAAACTAGCTTGGTCAACTGAAACTGTTTCAAAGGTTATTGTCAGAGGGAAAATAGCAAAGTAGTTGCCAAGGCTCTGCAACAGAGAAATCTCAAAAAGCTGATATCAAATTCAGGAACCTCTCCCAAAGTAATAATGTTTTGAAAACTAAACACCTGGATTTCCTACTCAGTGTCCTAACCCCATCCCCCCAAATCATTCTTTCTGCCAGACCAGGAAATGCAAGCAGTCTCAGAGATATATATTTATGGTCCTTCTTCAGTGGTCTCCTCTGGTTATTCTCTTTTGAAATAATTCATCCAGAATCCCTTCTTAACTAACAATGGGTGGCAGCCATTGATTCTATCTACTTAAAGAAGCAAGGTGGAACAATTAGAGAAAGGAAGATGAAAATAATTTGGCAGTGCAGTATTCAATGAAGCTGATTTGAAAGGAAAGAGGTCCCAATTCTGTGGGAAAGAAAATCAGAAACTCAACTGGAGCAAATTTTTCTCTGTTTTAGAGAATAGTCTGAAAAGGGCTTGCATAAACCAATTCAAGTCTGAGGAAACCTAGCCTGGCAACCTTGGGAAGGGAGAATAGTCAAGAGAAGAGGGCAAAGAGTGAGGAAAATACAAAATAAAAGGCCAAAAATGTACAAGGGAGAAAGAGTAAAAAAGTTATTTCATAAACAGGAGAAAAAAAATAGAAGAAAAAATAAAGGCACAAGAAGGAATAATTAAAAAAGGAGAAACTAATGTAAAAGATCATTATAGTAGAAAAAGAAATGATCTAAAATTCTCTGGTTGTGGTTTTTTTTCCCACATAGCCCAGAGATCATAGAATAGCAAGATGCTTTATAATTATTCAAAAGAGAAAAAAATCTCCAAAGTTGTTAAATTTCATTAAAAATGAAATTATGTCAGAATTCAGAACTCTCAACTCAGAATGAACTTAAAATAAAAAAAAAACTCAATTCTATAGTAGAGACTCTTGAAGAGAAAATTATAAATTTTGAAAATAAAAATTAAAAAAATTGACAGAAAAGAAGCAGAAGAAATTAAATAACATGATAATTCTAGTAAGCCAAAATGATTGTTTGGGGAAAAAAAGATAATTTATAAATATATCATAGAGTTTGCAGGCCTAGCTAGAGATCACAATAAATAAATCAAAATAGAATAATGAATGATAAGAAATATGAAAAATTTTGAAAACATGAATTAAAAGAAAACAGTGATTAAAATTCCAAGGCTTCTAATTTTACAATTTTTTTACAATATATTTTTTACAATTAATTTACAAACAACATGTTTTAAAATGTCTTTCCTGGCAAACAGATATTCCTTCAAAAACAAAGAAAAACAAATTCAAATAATCCAAGATTATTCCAGAGTTACTAGAATTTAGAGGAAGAAGTGGAATAAGACTTTTTTTTTTTTTTTTTTTTTTGCTGAGGTAATTGAGGTTAAGTGACTTGCCCAGGGTCACACAGCTAGGGAATGTTAAGTGTCTGAGACCAAATTTGAATTCAGGTTCTCCTGACTTCAGGGCTGGTGCTCTATCCACTGCACCACCTAGCTGCCCCGGAATAAGACATTTTTAAAAGCAAAATTATTCAAACCAAAATAACATACAACTGAATGTAATTTTGCATGAAAAAAGTTAAGTAACAAAAGAGAGAACTTGACATTGCCACAAACAAAAGCAGGTGAACTAAATATTCCCTATGTGAATATTTTCAAGAAGTACATAAAACAGTCATTAATAAAATTAGACAATCAAATTATCCTTTCATGATTATATACCTTTGGTAAGTAATCTGTGTACTAACATTTCTTGTCTAACTAGAAAGAAATAATTCTTAGGTGTCAAGGACATATATGATCTGATGTCTGACCTGTGTGAATAGAGAGAAATAAAGTCTCTCTTTGGGTTATTTCTAAAGTGCCAGCAAGTTGCTTCTGAGGGAAAGGCAATCATGAATCTAAAGTACTGAGGCTGGGCATTAACTTTCAATTTCAGTCTATTTATTCCTCTTGTACATTGGGAGTCTAGGAGTTGATAGAATTAGAAAATCTATTTTACTAATTGCTTTTAATAGGGAGGTCTCTTCATTGCATATTCTCAGCACTTAGCCCCTTCCTTTCTAAAATTAGTCACACGCATATAAATTAAATAAACAATTGTAAAAGCAAAACATTAGACAAAAACTGAAAAAGTTCTTTAGCTGGTACTGAGAGAAGGCCTAAGCTTGAAGCAGAACAAAGAGAACACTCTTATCCAGAGAACATTTATTTTCAGCAGTTTCTCAAATTTCAAGCAAATCCAGCAACATAATGGGGACAGTTCCCCTTGGATGCATATCATTCCAAAGTTTCCTGTCTTCTTGCATACCTGTCTAATGTTTTTCTTTATTTGTTCTTTGTTTCTGTTTCTCTGCCTTTCTATCTCTCTCTTTTTCTCTTCCTCTTTCTCTCTCTCTTTCTCATCTTTTTCTCATTTCTATCTCCTATGTCCTTCTCCCTGAATCCTGCATCTCTATTTCTGTTATCTTTTTCTCTTCATAAGTTGTCTTTTGTTTACTTGTGTTTCCCAAGAATGCTTCTGAAACGAACCCAGTAAGTCCCTTTAACAGAACCACAAATTCTTGTTCATCATCCTTTTCACTAATCAGGAGTTATGTCTCCCTTAGCATTCATGACACAACAGAACAAAAAAATATACATGTGCATATGCTATGTAGACCTATATGCATATATCCTTGAAAAATTACTTGGAGAAAGATATTTAAAATTTTAAATAATATAAAGTTGAAATGTGCAGTAGAGATTAAAAAAAAAAAAGAGGGGTCATGAAAGGGCAAAAAGAACCTATGTTGTTAAAGGAAAACAGAGAATCCAGAGGAGGGTAAACAGTTAGATGAATACTTCATGGACAAAATCCCATTCCCTTTTCTTACTACAAGTGAATCAATACCTTTTTGGGAAATGAATCAATATCACAGTAGGGAACTCCACAGATGAAGGGAGGACAGTTAAGAAACAAATGGAAGCTAGCACTGCACCAACAACCAAGGCCAAAATTAAATAGGAAAGAGAAATCATTTTCTCTAGTCTATTAAGAAGAATGAGGAAGGAGGAGGGAAAAAAAATGAGGGAAGGGACTGAGAAGGAGGATACCAAAGGGCAGTGTTGCACTATATGGGAAAAGGAAAAGATATCACTAAAGAATAATGCCATGTGGGGGAAGAATATTTTGAGGTAGGTACTTTATAATGGCTTTTGTCTGGAAGTAATTTGCACATTATGAGATCTTATTCTCACAAAAAAGGTTTATATTTCCCTGAAACAAATCTCACCAAGAAAGGGGAATGTATGAAAAAGAAAATTCATTTTGCAAAACCAAATAATCTAGAATCTCAAGGGAAGAAAGGGAGAATCATACTTTTTGAACTTACATTATACTATGGAGAAGTAATCATCTAGCTACAATGTAGAGGCATGGATCTGGGGAAATACCAGTTAAGAAAGAATTAAATAAATGAAGTCAATTATTTTGTATTTGATAAACCCAGGAAATAAACTATTTAAGGAACTATTAATATCACCCTACCACTACCACCACCACCAACAACAATAAATTGCTGAGAAATTTGAAAAAATAGTTGGACATAAGTGAGAAAAGAGAGAGAGAAATGGAGAGAAGAAAGGGAGAAAGGGAGAGAGAGACAAAGGCAGGGAGGGAGAGGTGTATTTGTATCTGTGTATACATATATGTGTGTGTTTATAAATATGGACATGCAATATATGTAAATGCATGTATATGTTTCATGCATGTATTCACTGAATAAATAAAATTAGTCCATATTTATAATGTATCTATAGTGTTAATGTATATACATGTGAGTACATGTATACAATTATATAAATGACTTTGTGTATGTATATGGAGATATACCAACATTTATTCATCCAAGATTACCCATAATTAAAATATTCATATCATTTAGGTTTTAAATGCAGTTTATCTAACATGGCAAATTCACTTCAACAGCAACAATAAAAACTTATTAAAACACCCCTGTGAAAGGAATACATAGTTAATATGGAGATACGAAAAACAAAGGTAAAAAGTAAGCTTGGCCTTAAGGAATTTACATATTACTGTGAAATATAACATATAAAAAAGTAAGTCAATATAAAATAATTTAAAGGTGAGGATAACATTAAGAGAATTAGGATCAGTTTTGTTTAGTAGGAAGTACTTGGGATATATGCATATGTACATATATATGTTTTATATATTATATACACATACATGCATGCACACATATAAATGTGCATATATATGTACATATGTTAATATAACACATACATTCCCATGTATAATCAATGTGTTGATTTATTTCATTGATTTGGGAGGTTCTTTTTATTTTAAAGGATTTATTATAGATAAGGGGATGAGGATGATTTAGAAACAATTGATTAAAAAAAAAGGTATCAATAAAAAGAAATAACTTTAAAACCAAACCAAACTAAAAACTGTATTCCCACATAAGGTAAATACTAATCTTTTTGTTCTTAATTTTGGGCCCAGTTAATTTTTAGCATGATAATACTTGTCTAAGACATATGAACTCTAAGGGTTTAACCCATTCAATTCCATGTGACATATGAAAATCTTGCATTCTTCACTCATTTGCATCCACATGTGAAGACTGTTAAATTGCCTATGCTTTAGATGACTATGACATTAGTACAGAAAACACAAAGAAAATACTAGATTTTGACAGAATCATTACAATGTGATCTGTAATCAAATACTTCATCATCTATCTAAAGGGATCCCATTTTCATTTTGTAAAGTACATCCTTCATGGCAGTGGTGAACTTCTAAGTAGATTACATGTCTGCTTGTTTTTGTTTTGTTTGACATTAATGATCAATCATTGTAGACTGTTATCTGTGCCTACAATTAATGGCATCAATCTGAGATTTAAATATTGAATGGGAGAAATCTTGTTGAAGGTGACCCTTTAAAGATTTTTATGCTATATTGAGTCATTAAAAAAAGCAAAAGACTGTTAACACAAAAGGGCATTGCATTCTCTACAAAACTCAGAAATTAATCCACTATGAAGGTGTATTTGGCTATTGAAAATCATTTGAAAACAAAACAAAACAAAACAAAAAACTTTTTGTGACCTTGATTATTTTTAAAAATCTAGTATATCCTTGATATATGTGTAGATTATTCTCATAAATATTTTAGAAAACTAATATGAATTAATGTTTGCTCACACCTTATTATTATTTTTATTATAGTTTTATTTTACTAATATTCTTTCCATGATCTTTTTCATAGTTATTAGAATAAAATGAGATTGGAAAAGTTAAAACGTATCACTTTCTACCATGTTCCAGATATTGATAAAGTGAATATAGATTATCTATATCTACATAATATCTGCATCTATAAGATAGATACTTATAATTGCAACAATATTTCAGAAAGAGAAAGTAGTCTTTGCCCTCCTCCTTAAATGCCATTTCAGTTCTCACATCTGTGACTGCATAACTGATCTGTTCTGGGATGCAGCTCCTCTGTGCCCCTACCCCTTAATATCGCTAGCTTCATTAAAAACATAACTCATGGACCTCTTATTAGACAAGACCACTCCTAATTCACAAGTTAATATTAATCTCTTTCTCTTTTTGTAAATATTAGTTTATTTTTTCTCAATTATATTTCAAAAAAAATTTTAGCAGTTATTTTTATAAGATTTTGTTACAGTTTTTCTTTCTCATTCCCTCCTTTCTTCTTTCTCCTTCCCTCCTCTGAAGATAGTAGGCAGATTGCTATAGTTTATACATGTGCTAACATGCAAAATGTATTTCCATAATAGTCACAGTTGTCAAAGAAGAAACAGATAAAAATTATAAAAAGAAAAAAATGATTCAATCCACAATGATTTTTTAATCTGGTTATGAATAGCATTTTCCTTCATATGGCCTTTGTCCTTGTCTTAAGTGTGTGATTAAAAAGAGCTAAGTCAATCATTGTTGATCATGATACAATGTTCCTGATACTGCACATACTGTTTTCCTGGTTCTGTTCATTTATCTTAGTATCAGTCTGAACGAGTCTTTCGAGGTTTTTCTGAAATCTGCTTATTCATTATTTCTTATTGCCCAATATTATTTCATTACATTCAAATGCCACAGCTTGTTCAACCATTTCTCAACTGGGTAGTGCCCCTCATTTTCCAATATTTTGTCACCACAAAAAGAACTGTTATAAATAATTCTGTATTTTGTGCATGGTGTAAGTTGTTGCTCTATGCTTAGTTTGTGTCCTGTTATTTTCTAGTTTTCTTAGCAGTTTTTGTCAAATAGTGAATTCTTGCCCCCAAAATTGTCATCTTTGGACTTATCAAACACTAGGTTATTTTTGGTGTTGACCACTGTGTCTTGTGTAACAACTCTTTCCCACTGATTCATCACTCTATTTCTCAGCTAACATTAGATAGTTTTGATTATTACTTCTTTATAATATAATATAAGATCTGGTATTGTTTAAGCCACCTCCCTTTGTATTTTTTCCCATTAATTTTATTGATATTCTTTACCTATTGTTCTTCCAAATGTATTTCATTTTTTCTAGTTTTATCAGATGGTTTTTGGTAGACTGATTAGAATAACACTGAATAAGTAAATTAGTTTGGGCAAAATTGTAATTATTATTATATTTGCTCAGCCTATCCATGAGCAATTGAAATCTTCCAGTTATTTAGATCTGAAATTTTGTTTGATTTTTTTGTAATTTTTTGTTTTTCAATTTTGTTCGTATGATTCCAGTGATTTTTTTGGAAAATAGACTCTTCATTATTTTATATTGTTTACATTTATTTTAAATGAAATTTCTCTTTCTAACTCTCTCTCTAGGACTTTGTTGGTCATATAAAGAAATAGAAATTTTATATGTGGTTTATTCTATATCCAGCAATTTTGCTAAAGTTGCTAATTACTTCAAGTAATTTTTTAGTTGATGTTCTAGGGTTCTCTAAGTATACCATTGTATCATCTTCAAATAGTGATAGTTTTGTTTCCTCATTGCATAGTCCCTTTGCTTCTATTTCTTTTTCTTCCTTTACTGCAAAAGTTAATGTTTCTAGTACTATATTGAATAATGTTGATAAGGAACATCATTGCTTCATCTCTGATTTAATTGGGAAAGCTTCTAGATTATCCCTATCACTAGTAATGTTTACTGATGGTTTTAAGTAAATATTAAGTAAAAATAAGGAATGCTTCCTTTTTTCTTAGGAATGGGTGCTGTATTTTGTCAACAGCTTTTTCAGCATCTATTGAGGTAATCATGATTTATCTAAGTTTTCCTTTTGAAAAGCTGGTGCTTTTCCTAATATTGAACCAACTCTGCATTTTTTATATAAATCCTATCTGGTTATAGTGCATAATTTTTGTGGCATAATCCAGTAATTAATTGCCTTGCTAGAATTTTATTAAAACATTTTGCATCAATATTTATTAGAGAAATAGGACTATATTTTTTTTTCCTCTGGTTTAGGTCTTCTTTGTTGTAAGTATCAAAATTTGGATGCTATAATTTGGTTTTTGATAAACCCAAAGACCCCAGCTTTTGGGATAAGTATTCACTATTTGACAAAAACTGCTGGGAAAACTGGAAACTAGTGTGGAAGAAATTAGGGCTTGACCCACATCTAACACCACATACCAAGATAAGATCTAAATGGGTTCATGATCTGGATATAAAGAGTGATTTTGTAAACAAGTTAGAGGAACATAATATAGTTTACCTCTCAGACCTGTGGAGATGGAATAAATTTATGTCCAAAGAAGAACTGGAACTTTTAATTGAAAACCAGATAGATAACTTTGACTATATTAAGTTAAAAAGTTTTTGTACAAACAAAATCAATGCAGACAAGATTAGGAGGGAAGCAATAAATTGGGAAATCATCTTTACATTTAAGGGTTCTGATAAAGGTCTCATCTCTAAAATATATAGAGAATTGTCTCATATTTATAAAAATTCAAGCCATTCTCCAATCAATAAATGGTCAAAGGATATGAACAGACAATTTTCAGAGGATGAAATTAAAACTATTTATAGTCATATGAAAAGGTGCTCCAAATCACTATTGATCAGAGAAATGCAAATCAAGACAACCCTGAGATACCACTTCACACCTGTCAGATTGGCTAAAATGACAGGAAAAGTTAATGATGAATGTTGGAGGGGTTGTGGGAGGGCTGGGACACTGATGCATTGTTGGTGGAGCTGTGAACGGATACAGCCATTCTGGAGAACAATTTGGAGCTATGCTCAAAAAGTTATCAAACTGTGCATACCCTTTGACCCAGCAGCATTTCTATTGGGCTTATATCCCAAAGAAATCATAAAGGAAGGAAAAGGCCCCACATGTGCAAGAATGTTTGTGGCAGCCCTTTTTGTAGTGGCTAGAAACTGGAAATTGAATAGATGCCCTTCAATTGGAGAATGGCTGAATAAATTATGGTATATGAATGTTATGGAATATTATTGTTCTGTAAGAAATGACCAGCAAGATGATTTCAGAGAGGCCTGGAGAGACTTACCTGAACTGATGCTGAGTGAAATGAGCAGAACCAGGAGATCATTATACACGGCAACAACAGTACTATATGACGATCAATTCTGATGGACATGGCTCTCTTCAACAATGAAATGTTTCAAACCACCTCCAATTGTTCACTGAAGAAAGCCATATACACCCAGAGAGAGGGATGCGAAATGTGGACCACAACATAACATTCTCATACTCCTTGATTGATGTTTGCTTACATTGTGTTTCCTTTATCTGATATATCGTTTGTGTAGATAAGATTTTTCTTGCACAACAATGATAAGTTTGGAAATATATATACATATATTCGATTTGCCAATATTTTAACATAATTAACATGTAGTGGATATCCTGCCATCTAGGGGAGGGGTGGGGAGTTGGGGGGAAAAATTTGTAACGGAAAGCTATGTAAGGGTTATTGTTGAAGAATTACCCACACATATGTTATGCAAATAAAATAAAATTTAAAAAAAAAAAAAAAGACAGGGTGATGGAAAGATGGCTGATTCAATTAAACAGGACAGAGCAATCCCAGAGTTCTTAATTATATAGACTTCCTTTGTCATTAGGTAAGTTTAACAAATCAGTGCCCCTTTTATGATTCTCAGATCTATCCATTATGCCTCTTCCTCCATGGT